>JBBPBT010001178.1:12280831-12305974 GCA_037974875.1 Cicer bijugum
TTTGAGATGAATTCTAAAATTTTTAATACTCGATTAGTGGTGAAAATATTTTCATGTAACTATTCCACGAATGTTTACTATTTTAAAAAATCTCACATACAATTTTATTGGAAAAAAAAAATAGTATGATATCACCAATCAGTGCACTGCAAATAGCAAATAGCAAATAGCAAATAGCAAGGATATTTGGGATTGAATTTATTATTATTATTATTTTGACAAAGGATTGGTGTTTTTTGAATAGTAACTTCTATACATTCAATTAAAATTATTATGACGTGTACTTTAACAAAGCCACATACCAATATCACTCATTTCTGGTTCTCTAGTGACTCGTGATTATTTTATTTTATTTATGAATGTTTGTACGTCATAAATTCATAATAATAATTCATGTATGTTTTGTTTCTAATTGATACGTCTGAAAATAGGTGCTTGATAGGTATTTATGACATTTAGTTAGATTTAATTTGTTTAATAGAAAAGTTAAGTTTATTTTTTTTTCTAAATTATATATTTAAAGTAATTAATTTAAATTCTTTTAAAAAAAATTTAAGTTTAATAAATCAATTCGTACACATTTAATTAAAATATAATATTTATATATATTAACTTATTATTATTTGATTAGATATCACAATAAATCTATCATAATTAAAAAAAAAACTGATATTAATAACATTTATATTTGTTGTAATATATTTAATATATTTATCTAAGAAACTGTTGTTGTTAACAATGATAATCTAACATAAACATAGAGGAGGAAGATGAGAAAGGAAGAAGAGAATGAACACTAAGGTTTCATAAACAAAATGAATCAAACTTAAGTTAATAGAGTTACAATGAGTATATATACACTACAAGATAAACAAGGATTTGTGAGGGTCAAATGCTCTCACAAAGAGAGAAAAACAACAACAATAGATAAATTTGTGGCTGCCTATGGCAGTGTTTTTTTTATTATAATTTGTGAGGGCTTAAGTTATCACAAAATTGTAAAGGAAAAGTTCGCCATAAATTTGTGATGGCTTAGGTCGCCACAAAAGACTAACTTTAAAATAGTTAGTGTTTGTGAGGGCCAAGACTGCCACAAAAGATATCATTTGTGAGGGTTTAGGCTGCCACAAATGTGTGACTTTATTAAAAAAATTAATTTTATAAAACTCGAAATTAATATTAAAAAAAATAATATTATATATAAAAAATTAATATTAATATAATTAAAAAATTAAAGATTTAAATTTAAAAGAAATATTATATAATAATAAATTATATTCAAAATTATATTCAATTTAAAATAAATATTAAGTATTAATAAATTATATAAAATTATAAATTTAAATTATATATACCACCCAAAATAAAATATTCCAAAATTAATAAATTATGTCATATAACCCAAAAATTAAGCATACCATAATTAAATAATAATATATAATAAATTCACACAAACAAAAAATAAAAATAATAAATATTATTCAAATATATCAATCATCATAGTAATATTAGCTCCACTCCCTCCATTATTATTTGATGGAATATTACTCGATGATAAAAGTCCCTCAAAAACATTATTAATTGGTGTTGGAGACAACATGATTTTACACCACCGCTAGTCGAGGTAGCCATAATTGGTTGAGGTTGAGAATGTTCATGTGATTTTACATATTTTATGATTAAATCATTATTATAAATCTTATTTTTCATAAGTATTATTTGGTTGCTAAAAAAAATTACAATTTCATAATAAAATTATATTTTACTAACATAATAAATCATAGTACAAATAATAACAATAATAAAAAAACAGCATTTCATCAACAATTAAAAAATAACTACATTTTAATTTGAGTATAAATTTTACAAATTAAATATTTTACTAGTAATTTGTTTAATAAATCTTACTACTATTAATGTTTAAAAATAATATTATACTCAATTTTAAAAATAATATATTAATCTACATTCTAAAATAAAATATCAAGTCTAAAAATATTTTAAACTCATATAATGATAATAATTATGTAATTACTAATCTATATTTAAAATGCATTACATATTTGATGTCGAGTAGTGTCTGACTTGAAGTTTACAAACAAGTAACAACTATTCGCAATAACCACAATAACACCACTATCAAAATAAAAATTAAATAATATTCATTAAAAAAATAACTTCAAATAAAAAATAACATTAAACATAAAATATAAAATAAAAACTTACCAAAATTTAATAAATAAAAGAAAAATGTTGGAGAAAAAATATTTATAGAGAGAAGGGGGAGAGAATGTAGAAATGAAAAATGAGAAGAAAAATTATATTTATAGGAGAACAATAACACTTTGTGGCGATCAAATCAACCAGAAAAATTGACTTTGTGGCTGCCAAATCAGTCATAAATGCCAAGGTTACACTGCGCCTTTTGTGGCGGCTTTTGCAGTCACAAACAAGTGACTTTGTGGCAGTATTTGCAGTCACAAAGGATTAACTTTGTGGCGACTTGTGCCCTCATAAATGCATGTTTTGTGACAGTCTAAGCCCTCAAAAAGGCCCAATGGTATAATTTTATGAGGGCTTTTGCCCTCACGAATTGTTGTTGAAATTCAAATCTATTGTGAGGGATTTATTTACCACAAATAACAACAAATTTGATTTTAGTATCTGTTAGGACTTTTTCGGTCAGTAATTTGTGAGAGTTTTTTTAAGCCACAAAATATTTTATAAGTTGGCCACAAAATGGGTGTTTTCTTGTAGTGATACAAGAAAATATAAATGTCTAAAATACTCTTACTACTAATATTTAATAACATTATCTAACATCTTCCCTCAAACTCATGATGCATTAACATGGAGCATCAAGAGTTTGTCAACTAAAAAATAAAAATGTTTAATGTAACGTATCTTTGTGAATAAATCAGAAATATGTAAGGAAGATGAGACAAATGGTAGAGTAATAGTTCCATGCTGAAGATGATGACGAGTAAGATGATAATCAATTTCAATGTGCTTGGTGCATTCATGAAAGACAGAGTTATAGGCAATTTGAATAGCACTCTTGTTATCGCAGTGCATTGGAGTTAGCTCAGAAGGAGAGATACTCATATCAAATAGAAGATAACACAACCAAATTATTTTAACAGTAGTGGATGTCAAAGCACGACAGTCAACTTATGTAGAAGAGTAAGAGACAATATCTTGTTTCTTACTCTTCCAAGAAATTTGAGAAACTCCAAGAAAGATACATAATCATGTGGTGGACTTACGATTTATGGTGCCACCAGCCCAATCAACATCAGAATAAGCACGTAACTCTATTAAAGACGACGACAAAACGAGAAGGCTCTGAAATTGAGTTTCTCGTAGATGACGAAGAATAGGAAGAACAATTGCTCAATGTACTGTAGTCGGAGAGACAACAAACCGACTGAAAATATGAACAACATAAGCAATATCATATCTAGTAATCGTAAAATACACCAAGTTGTCAACCAAAGTACGATACAAAATGAGATCTGGTAAATGAACACCATTTGAGGGAGCATATTTCACATTCAACTCAAGAGGAGTATCTGCTGCTCTATCATCATTATTAAGAGTATGTTCAAGAATGTCGACAATGTACTTGGATTGAAAAATAAGGTAGCCTTTAGGAGAGTAAGTAACTTGAATCCTTAAGAAATAACGAAGAGTTTCCAAGTCCTTCATCTTAAACTGCTTGGCTAACTGCAATTTCAACTCATTGACTCCACTAACATCATCACCGGTAATAATCATATCATCAACATACAAAGAAAGCATAATGCAATCATAAGTGGTAGACCTTATAAACAATAAATAATTATGTTCACTAGAGCGAAAACCAAGAGAACTAATCACAATAAAGAATTTCTCAAACCAAGCTCGTGGAGCCTGTTTAAAATCATAAATAGCCTTTTTTAACTTACATACTTCCCCCTGATTATAAGAAACTCCTTGTGGAGGGACCATATATACTTCTTCATGAAGCTCACCATTTAAAAATATATTTTTAACATCCATTTGAGAAATATGATGTTGACAAATATATGCAACTGCAATAAGAGTACGAATAGTGGTCATCTTGGCAACAAGAGTAAAAGTTTATTCATAATCCATACCATATTGTTTATAGAATCCCTTAGCAACAATATGTGTTTTATAGCGTTCAACTGAACCATCTGACTTAGTTTTGATCGTGTATACCCAACGAGACCCACTAGCACACTTTACATGAGGAAAAGCTATTAATTCCCAAGTATTTGTTTTGTGTAATTCAGATAGTTCTTCTACCATATATAATTTGTTGCCAAAGAGGATCAAGAATAGCCTCTTTATAGGAAGAGGGCTAAGACAAATTATGAATAGAGGTTAAGAAAGAAGCAAATGTAGTTGAATAAGTGGAATAAACAAAATCAGGTAACTGAGTAGACTTACGTTGACGAGATGGGTAACGAGGATGCAGTGACAGAGGATCAACAATCGCATGAGGTGGTTGGACAGTCGGGGGGACAAGGGAATGTCATCCTGTGGAGTAGTAGTATTTGTCCAGTAATTCTCAATATTACAATCACTAGAAGTATTATCATTAGGACCAAATAAATCAATATGAGTTTGTTCTAAACTCTTAATAATATGAGAATCATAGGAAACAAAGTAAAAAGGGATGTGTTCAAGAAAAACAACATTAAGAGAAACATATAGTTTTCTTGCATGAGGATCATAACAATGATAACCCTTTTGATCATCTCTATAACCAAGAAAAAAACACACATGATAGACTGAGAAGATAACTTATTGCACTCTACTTATAGACGAAGAACAAAACAAGTAGAACCAAAGACTTTCAAAGAATAGTAATTAGGTATAAAAGCATACCATTTTTCAAAGGGAGACAAACCTGATTTGAGAGAGAATGGAGTTCTATTAATATCATGAACATCAGTAAGAACTATTTCCCCATAAAACTCACTGAGAACCGAAGCAGACAACAAATGAGAACGAGCAGTCTCAATAATATGACGATGTTTTCTTTCAGCAACTCCATTTTGTTGAGGAGTATCAGTACAAGATGATTGGTGGAGGGTGCCATCATAAGTAAGTAATTTGGAGAATCTATTAGAGGTATATTCACCATCTAAATAACAACGAAAACACTTAATAACAACATTATGTTGAGTCATGACCATGACACAAAACATACGATAAATGTAAAAAATTTAAGATCAATTTTTCATAAGATAAACCCAACAATAACAAGTGTAATCATCAATAAATGAAACATAATATCTTGATCCACCTTTGGCGAGAACTAGTAATAGAACCCAAACATCAGAGTGAATTAAATCAAAAGGTGCATATGAAACTAAAACACTTTTACTAAAGGGTAAAGCTGAAAATTGAGCAAGTTTACAACCACAACAATTTGAAATATCATTGGTTTGTAACTTTTCTAAAACTCCAGTAGAAGCCAAATAGTTTAATCTAGAAGCAGAAACATGTCCAAAACGAGAATGTCATAAATAAAAACTAAAAGACGATGAATTCAAACAAAAACTAGATAATAAGTCAACAATAGTTGTTAAGGCTGCAATATTTGTAACTCGCAGGTCATCTAAAATATAAAGTCCCCCATGTATATGGTATGTCCCAACCAGCCTCTTGGAATGTGGATCCTGCACACAAAAAGAAGTGGAAGAAAATATAACTAAATAACCGAGATCACATATTTGACTAACAAAAACAAGACTAAAAGTGAGATTAGGAATATAATAAACATCAGAAAGACACAAGTTAGATGTGGAGATAGAACCAATGCCTGCTAATGGCATATGAGTACCATCAACAGTCATAACCAATACATAGGAGGTAGGATTCACAGTCACAAGATTTATCATCATATATCATATGGTGAGATGCTCATGAATCAAGAATCCAAATGAAAGGAGATATACCCGATATACTAGAGAAGTTCAAACCTTTAGAAGAGGTGGCAGACATGGCATGTGATTGAGTGGCAAGAAGTTTTTGAATTTGTTATGCAATATCAGATATTTGAGAAGTAGTCTTAGATGAGTATACAGAACCAGAACTAGAGCCAATGGTAGGAAGAGCAGAAGCAACAACGTTGGACGATGGCCCCCTAAAATTCTTCTTAGGTGCTCTCCCCAATTTCGGACAATATGTTTTCCAATGACCTTTTTCTTTTCAAAATGCACATTCATCATTACCAAACCCAACCCTCCTTTGAGATTTTCCTTTTTGAACAAAAGCAGTAAAAACAAATGTAGGAGTTGAGAGAATTCCCTTATCTAACACACCAAAATGAGTTTTAAGTCTGATTTCTTCTACCACCAATTCACTAACTACTGATTCAACAATAGGAAGAGGGGAACGATGTAAAATACCTCCACGAAGGCCATCAAAATCATCATGAAGAGCCACCAGAAACCAAACCAGACGTTGCTCTTATCTCTAATCAATGTCCGCTTTGACAACTTTCAACTCACTTGATTCCATAAGAGTTAATTGATCCCACAAATTAGTCATTGTTGAGTAGAATTCCTGAATGTTCATATTGTTTTGCTTAAGGGCCCCAATATCACTTTCCAACTGATAACATTTGACAAAGTTAGATTGAACATACAAACGTTTCAAGTGATCCTAATTCTCTTTAGCAGTATCATACTTTGCTAGTTGCACTCCTATAGACAACTCAATATAATTATTTATCCAAGTAATAATTTTTTAATTACTAACATTTCATGTTTTAAGATCTTTTGCATATTTAGCTTCATCCCTTTTATCTGTAGGCTTAACAGAAGTTCCATCAATATAACCCTGCATATCTTTTCCAATAAAAAAAATTTTCCATCACATAACTCCAATAAAGAGTAATTGTGTTCATTGAGGTGGACATTAATAGCTTGAAGAAAATCATCGTTAGCATTGACCATTACAAATAATGACAGGAAAATACAACAAACACAATGACTGAGGCAAAATAAATTATGGATAACCTGCCAATAGTAGAGTCAACACAAAATCAAACAAAATCGTGTCAGAGGCAAAAGAGCATAACCATGCCAAAAACAGAAGAGCAGAATCGCAATTGGAACGGAGGATGCAAATTGGTACTGGCCGCAAAACAGGTCGGAAACAGATGAAACAAATGACAGTATCCACAAGTTAATAGCATATAACAAAATATCTATAATTGTGACAAAACCTACTAAAATAACAAGAGGTGTCCATAATACTCACGCGTCCGGAGTTGAATTGTTGATGACAAAATTATTGATTAAATTTGTACTTGATTGAAGCTAATATGTCAATCTAAGGCAAAGAACATCTTAACAAGACATAAAAATAATATGTTGCACCAAGACAACGAACCAATACAACACCACACTAAAATGACGAAAGCACGAAAAAAAATTAAATATGTATGAAAAGTACTTATTTAAACAAATAATAAAACGATTTAAAGAATGATTTCAGACAAAAATTGAACATAAATCACTCGTCTTTAGTGAAAAACATAGCTAATAAAAAAGAGATATGGAAAGAGACAATTTGACAATCTAGTCCATGTATTAAATTATACTTCATTTAATTCTTCTTATAAATGGTAACTAGAATTTTTTTTTAAAAAAAAAAAACTTAAACTCTAATTTAATTGATAAATAATAATATTGTTAGTTTGAACGTCTTGCGCTGACAAATTTAAGACCTCACAGTTTTATAAATTAATTATAATAAAATTTATCATCTATTTTAAAATTAAAAAAAAATTAAAAAATGATAAAATCAAAAGTTGTATAAAACAAATAATGTATGTCATAGAAAACATTAACATGAAAATCCGCCTTTCCTAAAAAGCAGCAGACAAATTTATGAAAATATAAATATAGTATAATTATATAGTCAGAATCACTAGTATAATTTGAGCTGATAGAATATATTTATGAGGAATAGATAAAAATAAGATATTATTAGTTTGATGAATAAGAAAAATTATCCTTCATACAAGCACAATAGAAAAATCATTCCAACAAATTTAAAGTTGAATTTTCCGAAATTTTTAAAAAACTCAATATTTTGAATTTGTAAGAATCTTTCAAAAGTTCACTTGGTAAGATTAAGAGTATTTTGGATAGTTTAGCATTTTGTGGAGTAAATATAAAAAAATGAGAGGTAGTTGGTAAATTATTCACAACTTTGTAAAATTATTTTTAGGTTGAGTAATCCAATCTCTCTCATTTGTTTCTCTATCACTTGTAGATGAAGTCATCCACTTGTTAAGATGATGCATACTTTCAAAACTCATTTATCTCTTGATAATTAAGGTTTAAACTTTTAATTTTTCAACTGTGCTTTTTAGATTGTGATGTTTCGTCTTAGATGATGATTATTGAGTTGAACTGCTGAAGTTTGTTTGGATGGAGCAGAACATTGGTATCACACTTGACCAACTAGGAAAGAGCCATGACACCATTCCTCTCGACTCATATTACTTTTGACCAAAAAAAAAAAATTTTGAGAAATAAAATTTTTAAAATTTTTCATCGATAAAAAAGTTTATGATTTTTTTTTTGGATAAAAAATTTTTGATTTTTTTTTCGATAAAAAATTTTCGATTTTTTTTTTATTTTTTGAGAAAAAATATATTTTTTAATATTTTCAAATAAAATATATTTCAAAAACTTTTCAAGAAAAAAAATCTCAAATTTAACAAAATAGTAGGAGTCTATAAGCTCCCTGAGATCCTCCTTTAAATCTCATAAAATAATTAACCGAAATTTTAAAAAAATTATTTTGATAGAGAGCCTAATAATAGAGGTTTAATAAAAAAAATTAAAAAAACTTTGCAGTTTGAGGTTTTTTTGACTGCTCTAGTTGTTGATATTACTCTTAACCATTTGATTCATAAAATAACTTGAGATACTTGGTTAAAACTTCAATAGAAATATGATCATTATTAATAGATGTTTGTTTGGTAAAGATTATTGCAGTTTTAAAAAGCTAAAACAATCTCAAAAGCCAGACTAGTAATCATTTTGAAACTAACAGAATTGGAAACATCAATATCTATGGCTTCACCAAATATATACTCTTGAAAATTAGATGACATTTTGCATGCAAGCCAATTAATGAATGATGAAATTAAGGTTTACTTAAACTCTAGATTTTTTATTTTGAGAACTGAGATCTTGTTTAGAAAATAATAATAATAATAATAATAATAATAATAATAATAATGATAGTAATAATAAAGAATGAGAAATAAGTTGATAAAAAGATATGAGATATATCTTTGTTAATGATGCATAAAAAATATATGAGATAAATATTTATCATCAATATATAAAAAAATATAAGATAAATATCTATCATTGACACATTAAAAGAAAGAAGAAATATTTGAAACTAATAATTTTAAAAACAATACGAGACAAATATTTATTATTTATACATAAAAAATACGAGCTAGATATTTATTATTGATAAATATTAAAAAGTTGATGAATAAATATTTATAACTGATGCATACAAAATAGGTGATAAAATATTTAATAGTGATAAATATAAAAAATTATGAAACAAATATTTATTATTAATATATAGAAAAAACACGGTACAATTATTTGTTGCTTATAAATATTAAAAAATTGTGCACCAAGATTTATACTGGTTCGGCCGTCAATATGACAGCCTACATCCAGTCCCGAAATCTAACCGATTTCAGTCTTTTTCCAATAGAATTTTACAGATTGTCCAACTCACAAGGCCTATCTATCTTAAAACTCTCTCTCACTTCTATTGCACACCCACTTTATCCCTCAAGCTAATCAGCAAGCTCTCCCAAGATGACAGTGAAACTTCTTGTTGATGAACTCCTTCGTCAACCAAGATAGTTACCAGTTTCTATACTGGATTTTTACAGACTTTCTTTACAATATTTTGTTTACAAAGATGACTGAAGATCAAAGATCTATCAATGAATGTGACTCAATCAAACTGTGAAATACACACAATAAGGATTTTCCAAGATAGTGTTTAGTGTGTGTTTTCAATTCTTTTTCTCAAGGTGTTATGAAGAACGTGTGTTCAAAGAGATTCAAAAGTTGTATCAATGTTATTTCAAAAGTTATATCAAGGTTATGAACATTATTTCAAAGTTATGAGAAAAGGGTTATGAGTCAGCTTATATATGTTTAAGAAAAACACAGGTTAAATCAATTGCTCAATCAATTTTATAATAGTTTAAAACAACACAATCGATTATCGTGTTTCTTGTTTTTCTTGGTTCTTGAAAACATATGATTGAATCAATTTGCCAATCGATTCTTTTAATGCTTAAATCAGAAACAGAAGCATGTTCATGTCCAAATCAATTGAGTAATCGACTATAGGTGTTTTGTTCAAACAACGAGATCAAAATAGTCGATTCCTCAGTCGATTTCTCCAACAAGATCAAACAATTTCTCCAATCGATTTGTCAATTGATTGGACTGATCACAGTGACTCCAGTTATTTTGCACTAATCGATTCGTCAATTGATTTGCTTGGTCAAAATGATTCAGCTGTTTTATTCCAATTGATTTACCAATTGATTCGAATTGTTATAGTGACTTAGCTATTTAGAAAACATTGATTTGCCAATCGACTAGGAACATGTTTCGGATGTATGATTTTAAACATGTCATTTACTCAATCGATTACCTAATCGATTACCATATATCTTGCAAGTTAAGAAACAATTTTCAATTGATGTCTCAATCGATTTGATTGATCACAGAGGCACAGACTGATAAAAAACATTTTCACAATCGATTTGCCAATCGATGGTTTCAATAAGTGGTTGTCTCTATGATTTAATAAATCGATTTCTCAATTGATGTCCCAATCGAGTGTCCAATCGATTGGTTGGTTACAGAGGCCAAGTCTGATGCGAAAGACTTTTTTGAATCGATATGCTAATCGATTTGCAAGGTTTTTAGCTTGGCTCTGTAAGTCACAAAATCGATTTCTCAATGGATGTACTAATCGATTGTCCAATTGATTGAGTTAATCCAGAGTTCAATTTACACCAAAGTCCTTTATAGAATCGATTTGCCAATCAGTTGGCTTAGTGGAAACTCTAATTTTGAGTCAAGCAATCGATTGCCCAATGGATGCATCAATGGATTAGCTAGTCGATTTGGTTAATTGTTCATTTTAGGATTTCATTTTTAACTTGGCAAATACTTATGCATGAAATCATATTGATTAAGTCTAACAACTAAATCTACAAACACTAATGACACTTGACAGACTTGAATCTTTTTCCTGCGCATTCTTTACTTTTTGCTTGATTCCTTGTGTTACAAGTTTGTGTCCAAGTGCTTGGTGTTTGCTTGTGTTTTCCTGAAATGTAACTTGGTTCAAACTGTTAGTTTTATCAAGTAATGCATGAACATTGTATGTTTGTTAATTATGTCAAAATTATGATTAGGAGGACTTATGTCTAACAGGATTAAAGAGATTAAATAAATTTTTGAAGGATGAGAACATACTCTCAACAGGTACACATCAACTTTTTGGCTAATATAGGAAATTTTTTTATACATGGATGAAATATGATGAGGTGCATCGAGAGTATGTTTTAAATATATATAATAGATAATAGATAATAGATTACTAAATGACTAATAATATTATAAAATAATTTATAAATTTATTATAAAATAACTTATAAACTAATGTGATAATAATATTAATTATTATCAAATTATAAAATAATTTATAAATTCTAAATGACTAATAATATTATATTATTTTGCTGCTAGGATTTTAATTGTTGTAGTTTGATTGTGTATCGCTTAATGCTGACAATACTCAAACTCGCGTATCTTTTCTGTCTTTATGATGTACTTAATTGAACATGACTTCATCCTTCATTATGTCATTCTCTTTGCTTTTCCCTTTATTCATGTTTATATGCTTGAAATTGTGTGTTTATATATTATTTGGTGTTGTACTTTCTTTAAAAAACTTTTGTAGGTCTTCAAACAAGTTTTCAATTTGATTACATACACTCTAGATCAATGGGGGAGTACGCATACATTATGGGGGAGCAATGTTAGAATTATACAATCTTTCCAAAATAACAACATTTTGTCATAATCAAAAAGGGGGAGAATATAAACTACATATTTTTGATGAAGACAAAGATCAACAATTATGATCAAAGCAACAACCTCAAAAAGAAGTTCAAATATCTTCATTAATAAGCTTTAAATCCAGACATATTAGATGTTTAAAATGTAAAGGTAAATGATACAACCAATACCTCAAATACATGAGAACCATTCATATTTACATATGCATATAAAGTATTTTCAAAAGTCAAAATTACATTAACAAAGTCATAAAACTAATATTTTTGACAAAATACAAAAGTGTATTCGAATACAACATGATGTAGTCGAATACACAACAAGTCAGAAGCAAAAGCCTCACATTTGTATTTAACTACGACCATCTGTAGTCGAATACAAAGCAAGTCAGTAGCTAAAAATTTTGCATCTGTATTCGACTAGGACCTTCTATATTCAAATACAAAGTATGTCAGTGACAAATTTCACGTATATGTATTCGACTACATGAAAGGTGTACTCGAATACATGGTGCAAATTTTGAATAAATTTGAACGTTACAAAGAGGTGTATTCAAATACACACATCTTGTATTCAAATACAACTGAAGCAATACAATTTTTCAGATCTGAAATGGCTCCAAATCATTGTATTTATTCATCAAACCTCTTGGATCATTGGCCACGAATCTGAAAAGATGTTTATGGAGTATAAATACACCATAACTTCATATCAAACATTACACGATTCTTGAATCAATATATTGAATAACTTTGAACAAAATTCTGTTTTTTTTTACAAAGTACTTGCATTTCATTTTCATATCATTCAGAAAGGTTGTCAAAGTAATTGAAGTATTATTGGATTGAAATCATTATACCTCTCCTTTATCCTTATTCCAAATCATATTGTATCACTTGTAAAAGAAAGTAGTACTTGTTAGAAGTTTGTAGCAGAAATTCCAGGGTGGGAGTTGTACATTTTCTAACAATAAGTGGATTAATCTCTTGTGGTGTGCAAGAGGATTGGGCGTACCCTTGGTTATAAGGGGAACCAAGATAATTCTATTGTGTTCATTTATTTACTGCACTTACTTATTATTCGTCACTATATTAACTCAAAAAATTCAACTACCATATCGCTGAAACCAAGAAAATTTCCTAACACCTAATTCACCCCCCTCTTAGGCGTACCTCTGTACTAACAATTGGCATCAGAGCAAGTTAAGGTAACTTACTCCTCGATCATTACTCATGGCTTCCGCACAACCTGTTTTCAGAGACGGTAGTAGTAGTAACAAACCACCTTGCTTTGTTGGAGAACACTACGATTTTTGGAAGATACGTATGCAAGTGTATCTTGAAGTACAAGGAGACGACATATGGGGTGCAGTTGAAAATGGTCCTCACATTCCAAAAACAGTCATCAACAACAAAGAAGAAATAAAGATAAAGATTTCTTGGACTGATGATGATAAAAGAAAAGTGTTGTTCAATAAGAAGACTAAAAATATACTACAATCAACACTAGGAATGGATGAATCTTTCCATATATCTCACTGTAAAACAACCAAAGAAATATGGGATACGTTGGAAGTAACTCATGAAGGCACCAATGAAGTAAAAAGATCTAAACTCAATACACTATCACAAGAATATGAGTTATTTCGAATGCAGCCCGGAGAGTCTATTCTAGACTTACAAAAAAGGTTCTCCCACTTAACCAACCACTTGACGACACTCAGAAAAATCTTCACCAATGATGAATTAAATCTAAAAGTATTAAGATCATTAACAAGGGCCAGACAACCAAAAGTGACAACAATCTCCAAAAGAAAAGCCTATCCAAAATGTCTCTTTCGGCACTATTTGGAAAACTTCAAGAGCACGAAATCAAACTTGAAAGGTTAGAACAAAATGAAAGTCAAGAAAAGAAGACCAAAAACATTGCTCTAAAGACCAAATCAAGAGAACAAATCAAAGACGACAATTCAGATGAACTTGTTAAGAAATTTGGTAAGTTTCTTAAAAATGACAACTTTCAGAAAGAAAAGTTTCAGAAAGAAATATAGTTCTACTTTAAATCCAAACTTCACTTGCTTTGAATGCGAAAAGCAAGGACATATTAAGGCAGATTGTCCAAACCTTGCTAAGAAGAATGCCATCAAAAAGAGAGACTTCAAGAAGGCATACATAGCTTGGGAAGACAACGTAAGTTCATCTTCAGAAACAGAAAGTGAAGAATGCACAAATGTTGCATTAATGGCATCACATCAATCAGATGATGAAGAAGAGGTTAGTAACATAGACTTTCCTCATCATAATAAAACTAATAGTGAATTAACTGTAGAAAATAATAATGCTCAAAACGCCATTAATGAACTGCTTATTGAATGTAAAAATAAGTGTAAACTAGTGTCAACACATAAGAAACAAATCTCAAGTCTTCAAGAAAAAGTTGACATTATGGAAAAGAATTCTGAAAAACTAAAACAGAATTTTGCATGCAATAAATGTGATTCTCTCTCCTTCAAGATTGTTCAATTAAATAGGGTAATTGAACGATACGAAAAGGGACAAATATGATTGGAAAATGTCTTAAATATGCAAAGATACTCAAATGACAAAAGTGGTCTTGGATATTCAAAATTTGATAAACCATGCTTGAATAAGAACATTTTTGTTAAAGCAAGTAATTAATCTAATCAAGAAAAGATTATAATTATGAAAAATGATCATCATTATAAAGAAAGAAGTACTCAAAATAAATCTCATAAATGTCACTAAAAATAGATTTACTCCTACATGTTCTTATTGTGGTCTTAATGGTTACATATCTAATGTTTGTTACACTAGAAACATTGGTGTTCCAAGAGGACATTACGTATGGGTAAAGAAAGGTACTAACCATCAAGGACCTAAAGCACATTAGGGACCTAATAAAATTTGATTTCAATTTTGTAGGTATGCGCGCAAGGTACCTCAAATATGTGGTACTTAGATAGTGGATGCTCTAAACATATGACTGGTGATGTAACAAAATTCTCAGCCTTAACTCTTGAGTCAAAGGGATATGTAGTCTATGGAGACAACAACAAAGGAAAAATTTTAGGCATTAGAAAAGTCGGTACAACCTCATCCTCCTCGATTGAAGATGTCTTATATGTTGAAGGTCTAAAACACAATCTCATAAGCATTAGCCAGCTTTGCGACCAAGGATACAAGATAGTCTTCAACAAAAATGAGTGCATCATCCAAAATGAAGCTACAAATGAAATTCAATTTATCGATAAGCGTTTCAAAAACATCTTTATACTTAATCTTGACGATTTATCCTTAAAAATGAAATGTCTTTTGGTAAGCGACAATAATGATGAATGGCTATGGCATAAGAGAATTGCACATATTCACATGGATTATTTAAACAAATTGGTCAAGCATGATCTTGTTGTAGGCTTACCAAAAATGAAATTTATAAAGGATAAATTGTGTGACCCGTGTTAAAAAAGGTAAGCAAACAAAAAGTTCTTTCAAACCTAAAAATGTCATTTCAACTTCTAGACCACTACAATTGATACATATGGACTTGTTTGGTCCATCAAGAACCAAAAGTCTTGGTGGAAACTCATATGAACTAGTTATTGTTGATGATTACTCAAGGTTAACTTGGACCTTATTTTTGGCAAGTAAAAATGGAGCATTTAAAAACTATGCCAAGCTAGTCCAAAACGAACAATCAGCCAAAATTGTATCAATTAGAAGTGATCATGGATGAGAATTTCAAAATACTTCATTTGAAGAATTTGGTGAAGAAAATGGAATTTTCCACAATTTTTCTGTACCTAGAACACCGCAACAAAATGAAGTTGTTGAGAGAAAGAACAAATCTTTGGTAGAGCTCACAAGGACTATGCTAAGCGACTCAAACCTACCAAAATATTTTTGGACAAATGTAGTAAACAAAACATGTATGTAACACCCCGATTTTCAAAGCGAGGGTGTATTTTTTTTTTTTCAAAACAAATTCATAAAACCAGGATATAAATAAGGGAAATACCTTGGGATAATTGTTTAAGTCATTAAAATTTACAAGCAGCGAAAACGTTTTTCGAAATATGAATCCAAAGCATTTACACATCAAGAAGCGGTACATGACATCCATCTAAAATAACATGTCATGCTGACAATATTAGTACATGTACAGTCTTCCAATTTAAAATAAAAGCAACCCAAAAGAAAGACATCTATTTCCTCCATGTCAACCTAATCTGATCATTCTACCAACAAAAACTATACACCTTGAGTGATCTCCACGTGCCCCGTAAGATCCTCCTAACGTAGCTCCAGTCATGCATTCCCATCTACATCCCCATCCACAGGGTATGGACCGGTAGGATAGTCCTGGCTCTCATCTGAGGGCAAAACTCAGATTTCCACAATAGTTGTAAAGGGTCACCAACCGAAATTAACAGTTAACACATAACATTTAAGTTTTTAAATGCACAAATAACCTTTCAACTTAGCGTGCACCTTAAAAGGGTTTTCCATATGCTAAAAGTTCATATAATGCTTGCCAAATAAAAATGAAATCAAAATAAAGTTCTCAATACATCAAGTAATACATAACTGACCAAAACATTGATAAATCAATTGAGCAATCGATTATCTAACTCAAAATAAGAATTTCTACTACGCCAATCGATTGGGAAATCGATTTCCTGAAGGTTTTTAGTGAAATCTGTACTCTGGACTTAATTCAATCGATTAGGAAATCGATTGAATGAATAATTGAGCCCCTGTATTAAAGCCAATCGATTTCCAAATCGATTTTGTCAAATTGGCTGAGTTCCTGTATTGGCCAAATCGATATCCAAATCGATTTCTTAAATGGTTTTGAAAAACATATTACAAAATCGATTGGCAAATCGATTTTGTCAAATTAGCGAAGTCCCTGTAACCCATTAAATCGATTGGGACATCGATTGTCCTGCTTATTCTTCCAAAATTACATAAACTAACTCAATCACATTCACACACAATTCCAACACATAACACTTAGCAATTTCAACACAATCACTGCGACATTATGAGCTTCGAAATAGTTTTGCAATCAAACATGCTATCACACAATTCCAAAATATACTCTTAGTAAAATCAACACAATCACAATGACATCTCAAGTTCAAACACTCAATCATAAACTTGAATCAAACACACTTACACACAATTTCAAAACATAACGCTTAACAATTACAACGCAATACCCACACAAACAAGATGAACCAACAAATCACATGGAATCATCTTGACGCGACAATTCCCACACAGACAAGATGAACCAACAAATTACATGGAATCACCTTGACGCGACAATCCCCACACAGACAAGATGAACCAACAAATCACATGGAATTACCTTGACGCGATAATCCCCACACAGACAAGATGAACCAACAAATCACATGGAATCACCTTGACGCGACAATCCCCGCACATACAAGATGAACCAACAAATCACATGGAATCACCTTGACGCGACAATCCCCACACATACAAGATGAACCAACAAATCACATGGAATCACCTTGACGTGATAATCCCCACAAGGATAAGATGAACCAACAAATCACATGAAATCATCTCGTGGCCCATGGACAAGATGAACCAACAAATCACATGGAATCATCTCGTGGCCCATGGATTAGATGAACCAACAAATCACATGGCATCATCTCAGTTACCACTATCACTATGAAATGTCTGAGCGTACCCTGACTCTATCCACGACAATCATTAAGTAAATGCAGATATTAAAAGATTCCCCATTTTTAATACTCATTTAACTTAAATGACTTTCACAACAAACATTAAGTAAACAAGACATTAAGAGATTCCCCATTCTTAATACTTGTTTAACTCTAATGGTTTTCAAATTCCACACCAAAACAAACTCAAACATATTATCAAATTCAATCCACGATTCACACCAAAACACATCAATTCATTTCTCCACAAAATCCAACCATACACATATCATCACAACATACCACTCAAACACATCAAATTTCA
Source organism: Cicer bijugum (assembly GCA_037974875.1). Classification (NCBI taxonomy): domain Eukaryota; kingdom Viridiplantae; phylum Streptophyta; class Magnoliopsida; order Fabales; family Fabaceae; genus Cicer; species Cicer bijugum. Next base: position 12,299,058 of record JBBPBT010001178.1, read on the forward strand.
TTTACTCCAAATCATACATAAATGAGTTAAATTCATTTTCCACGAAACATTCATCAACATCACCAAAACATAACTCTAAGATTTTACCCATAAAGCCTTAGATTCATTTTCCCCAAATCAATACTCCAACCCTAACAAAATTCTTTTCCTCCCAACCACAGATAAGGCCCTAAATGCAAACTAAAAGTTTGGAAGGAGCTCTTACCTTCACGTTAGCTTTAATGTGCGACTACGGTACAACGAGTAAATCCGGTAAAATCTCCGCTCACAAAGTCGCTTCCAAAGTTGGTTCCATAGCACCGTAGCGTGGTATTGAGCAACTTTCCCTTCTATCTCTTCGCGAAACGAAGCTTAGATCTAGATGAAACGAGAAGGTTTGTGTTTGACGGTTTTGAAATCCCTAACACCATTTTTCTTCGTTTTCGAATCAAAGAGGAAGAGTGAAGTTGAGAAATTCTTGTCCTATCACCCACCAAGCCTTGGGTTTCTATTTTTGAACTAAAAGGAAGCAAAGAAAAACGAAAATGAAAATGGAGGAAAAGGTGAGAGGTTTCTCGCGCACGCAGGGAGAGAGAGGGAGGAGTTTTCTGTTTTTCTTTCCTTTCCTTTTTCCTCTTTCCTTTCTATTTCCTTTCCTTATCTCTCCAAACAAATATATATATATATATATATATATATATATATATATATATATATTATTACTTTTAACAATTATCTCAAAATATCTAGATAATTATTAAATTACCATTTCACCCATAACCTCTCTAACCCACTTTTTGTTAAAAATATCTACTATCATCGCAGCTCAATTGACATATACAATTTTTAGCAGTCCAAGATATTTTTAACGAAACTTTCTAGAATTAAATTCTTCGTAAAAGATCCACAGCGGTTAATTTAATTTATTCATCGACGAACAATTTTAATCGGGGCATCAAAATATCTTTTTGGTCATTTAAACTCCCCAAAATATTAATAACTTGGCTAAAAAGCCCTTGAGTTCAATACCAAAATCCACTAAAATACATAAAGTATAATTTAAAATTATGGGTCTTACATTATGTTTCCAATCGAGTAATCATTTGGCCGATTTTAAAGAAAACTCCGTATGAACTCTACAAAGGAAGAAAACCCAATATCTCTCACTTCCACATTTTTGGATGTAAGTGTTTCGTGCTATACAACGATAAAGACAACCTTGGGAAATTCGATGAAAAAGCAGATGAATGTATTTTTATCGGTTACTCTTTATCTAGTAAAGCTTTCAGAATCTTCAATAAAAGAACTTTATTAGTCGAAGAATCAATGCATGTAACTTTTGATGAAACTAACCCCATAAAAGAGGACAATATTATTTGTTGTGATGATGATGATTTTGAAAGCAATGATACAAGCAAAGAACATCAAATTGATCAACCAAGTCAAGAAAGTGAAGTCAACATTGAAAAGCAAAATGATGATTTTCCTAAAGAATGGAGAACCCATAGATATCACCCAATTGATAACATCATAGGTGATATCAACAAATGAGTCACAACAAGGTTAAAACTACAAGATGTTTGCTTAAACATGGAATTTGTTTCTAAAATTGAACCTCCAAAATTGGTGAAGCACTTAAATATGATCAATGGATACTTGCCATGCAAGAAGAACTCAATCAATTCGAAAGAAGCAAAGTATGAAAACTTGTTCCTAATCCTGGAAATAAACATATCATTGGTACAAAATGGATGTTTAAAAATGAACTTGATGAGCATGGTATAATTGTCCGCAACAAAGCAAGATTGGTCGATCAAGGATACAATCAAAAGGATGGGATTGATTTTGACGAAACATTTGCTCCAGTAGCAAGATTAGAAGCAATACGTTTACTACTTGCTTATGCTTGCTCTATGAACTTTGAACTATTTCAAATGGATGTGAAGATGCCTTCCTCAATGGATACATTAATGAAGAAGTATATGTCAAACAGCCACATGGCTTTGAAGACTCCAAAAATCCCTCACATGTTTTCAAGTTAAAAAAGGCTCTATATGGTCTAAAACAAGCTCCGAGAGCTTGGTATGATAGATTAAACACCTTCATATGTGACCGAGAATTTGAAAAAGGGAAAGTCGATAAGACATTATTTGTTAAAAGAGATAATGGTCACATCTTATTGGTCCAAATCTACGTTGATGATATAATATTCTGATAAACAAATAATACATATGTGAAGAATTCTCTTCAATAATGCAAGGAGTATTTGAAATGTCCATAATGGGAAAATTAAACTATTTTCTTGGTCTTCACATTAAGCAACTCGAGCATGGCATCTTCATAAATCAGAAAAAGTATTACAAAGAATTACTCAAAAGATTTGAAATGGAAAACTTCTTATGATGATTATGTCTCCAATCACATGATCATGAACATACTTGACTCTTTCCAAACCTTCATCCAAACTCAATTCCAAAATATGACCACTTCTATCAACACTCGCTTACACAACATCGAAACTACTATTGCTCGCAATCATGACGCTTTATCTCAGGACATTAATAATTTATCTAACAAAATTGATCATCTTCACATTCCAACGGATTTTGATTAAGTTCGACGCTAGGAGTTTATTTATTATCGTTTGTTTGTGTAATATTTCACTGCTAAGATTTTAATTGTTGTAGTTTGGTTGTGTATCGCTTAATGTTGACAATATTCAAACTCGCATACCTTTTCTGTCTTTATGATGTACTTAATTGAACATGACTGCATCCTTCATTATGTCATTCTCTTTGCTTTTCCCTTTATTCATGTTTACATGATTGGAATTCTATGTTTATATATTTTACCTTCTTTTTGATCATGTCAAAAGGGGGAGAAAATTTAGTATTGTTATTTCATACAAGTTTTCAATTTGATTACATACATTCAAGATCAACGGGGGAGTACGCATACATTAAGGGGGAGCAATATTAGAATTATACAATCTTTTCAAAACAACAACATTTTGTCATAATCAAAAAGGAGGAGAATGTAAACTACATGTTTTTGATGAAAACAAAGATCAACAATTATTATCAAAGCAACAAGCTCAAAAAGAAGTTCAAATATCTTCATTAATAAGCTTTAAATCCAAACATATTAGATGTTTAAAATGTAAAGGTAAATGATACAAATACCTCAAATACATGAGAACCATTCATATTTACATATGCATATAAAATATTTTTAAAAGTCAAAATTACATTAACAAAGTATTAAAACTAATATTTTTTACAACAAACAAAAATGTATTCGAATACAGTATGTTGTAGTCGAATACACAGCAAGTCAGAAGCAAAAGTCTCACATTTGTATTCGACTACAACCATTTGTAGTCGAATACAAATCAAGTCAGTAGCTAAAAACTTTGCATTTATATTCGACTACAACCTTCTATAGTCGAATACAAAGTATGTCGGTGGCAAATTTCACGTATATGTATTCGACTACATGAAAGGTGTATTCGAATACCAAGTGCAAATTTTGAATAAATATGAACGTTACAAAAAGGTGTATTCGAATACACACATCCTATATTTGAATACAACTGGAAGCAATATAATTTTTCAAATATGAAATAACTCCAGATCATTGTATTTGTTCATCAAAATTCTTGGATCATTGGCCACGAATCTAAAGAGATGTTTATGGAGTATAAATACACCATAACTTCATATCAAACATTACACAATCTTTGAATCAATACATTGAATAACTTTAAACAAAATTCTATTTTTTTTATAAAGTACTTGTATTTTATCTTCATATCATTCAGAAATGTTCTCAAAGTAATTGAAGTATTATTGGATTAAAATCATTATACCTCTCATTTATCCTTATTCCAAATCATATTGTATAAGTAACTTAATCTAAGATAGTGGTGGTTTATCTTAGAAGTATTGTTAAAAATTTGTAGCAAAATCTCAAAGTGAAAGTTGTACATTTTCTAACAATAAGTGAATTAATCTCTTGTGGTGTTCAAGAGGACTAGACGTACTCTTAGTTATAAAGGAAAGACCATATAGTTGAAAACAAGAAAATTTTCTAACACCTAATTCACCCTGCTCCCCTCTTAGGCTTACCTTTGTACTAACATTATCAAATTGTAAAATAATTTATAAATTATAAATAATTGTAAAATAATTTTATAATTTATAAATTTATTATAAAATATTATTATCAAATAAATTTTAAAGATATTAACAAAATTGTAGAAGAAAGAGAAGCTGAAATATAGATTAAAGAGATTAAAGAAGTTGTTGAAGGACGAGAGCATACTCCCAACAGAGACACAATCTTTTTGGCTGATGTGAGAAATATTTTTATATATGATAGATTACCATTGATAAATGACTAAAAATATTATAAAATAATTTATAGATTTATTATAAAATAACTTATAAATTAATTTGGTAATAATATAAATTATAAATTATTACTAAATTGTTAAGTAATTTATAAATTATAAATTTATTATAAATAATTGTAAAATAATATTATAACTTATAAACTTATTATAAAATAATATTATCAAATAAATTTTAGAGATATTAAGAAAATTGTGAAAGGTCAAGGAGAAATAGAAATTGGGATTAAAGAGATGAAAGAAATTATTGAAGGAATATAGTATACTCTCAATAGTACACATCAACTTTTTAGCTAATTTAGAAATTTTTTTGTTCATTAGATAAAATATGATGCGGTGGCATAGAAATTCTATTTGAAATATATATAATAGATTTGTCATTCTTTCCTCGGCACATCTTCATTTGATTCATTCCTTTCATCCATTATTTAACCACTAAACCAATTTTGAACCAGATTCAGATCAAATAATAAATCAACCAGTTAACACAAAATGTGTTTAAAAGACCAAACCTAAAAAATCAGTTTTGCTTAATCAAACCAGACCCCAAAATTATAAAACATGAAATATGCCAATAAAAATATAAACACATTACTTCAAGGTAAATGAAAAACTAGATTAAAGTCTTGGAAAAGGTTGGGGTTCAAGTCTTCCAACTTCACAAAATTTAATACATTGAAACTATGAAAAACATGGATTCCATCTTAAGCCTATCGAGAAAAACTCTCCAACCAACCATGGACAAAGTAAAGATGACACACCATTCAGTCTCCCTTCTTCCTAAACGAGCAACCTTCTGTTAACCTTGCACGACCACCGGTTGGTTGGCACAGAACAGTTTGACAGTTACCGCATACCACAACAGTTTGTGAGTGGCTAAAGACAGTGGTTCTGCATTCAAGTTAAAAAAAATAAAAATATCTGTAAGTACATTGAAACAGAAAAAAGTAGAGTAAACAATAATTTCGGTCTCTGAATGTGTGAGACACTATCACTATAATCCCAAATTATATCAAATTTGCAAACACATTTTGGTCCTTGGTTCTGTTTTAAGGTATTCAAATAAGTCCTAGAATATCTTATCCATTGGCCAATAAAGTCCTCCATAGAATTACTAATAAAAGTCAAACTAGGTATATGTTTGCAATTTCAATAAATTCAAAAACTATAGTGACACATTCAGCTACCAAAATGTTTGTTTTCTCCAATTGTATACATAAAAATACTAAATGTAAATGCCACTATGAAATAAAAATACAATATTACAATCAATTAATTAAAGCACTATCAAAATTTGCAACAAAAAATCAAATAAAGTGGATAAACTTACATATTGAAACAACCCTGGCATTTTACATCCTGCAATAAAAGAGAGGAAAACAAGTTAAAATAGCTTTTAACTGAACCTTCCAAAATGATAATAATAATAATAATAATAATAATAATAATAATTAGAAACAACTATAGAGATTAATTAATACCATGAAGAAAGAATTCGGTGACTGAACAAGACGTTTGAGTTTGTGCTTTCTCTTCTCAAGTTCAGCGGGAGGGTTTAACAAATCAATATCATTTTGAAGAACCTATACAAACCACAAAAAGAGTAACGATTTTAATTATTCATATAAAAAATTCGAAACATAAAAGTCACATCACAAAAATAACAGATTCAAAACCCTAAACATTATTCCAAACAGAAATACAAAAAACGAAACGTAAGTTACATCGCATAATTGATATTGCCATCAAAAAAATCAACAGAATTAACGATGATTTAACACGATCGTATAAATTATCTTCAAATAGAAAAAGATAAAACAGAAAGAGAAATTGAAAAAAAGATACAAGAAACCAAACACACACCATGATGGCGGTGGAGAACGCAAGAAAATTTCAGCAAAAACTAAAAACCCTAATTCTGGAGAGAAAAAAAGTAGTTTAGGTTAAATATTAAATGGGTTATCGGATCGGATCTGTGGCCCAATAACCGCCTTTGGGCTTCTTTTAACAAAAAAATATGATTCTCATTAATCGTGTAGTTTTTTTTTCTTCTTTAATTCACAAATTTAGTCCATTTATAATGAAAATTGTCTCTCTATTTTTTAAAGTTAATAATTTTGATCTTATTCATCAGATTTTTAACTAAAATAATATGGAATTGATATATTTTTAAAATGTGACATACAATTCTATAATATAGAATTATATAGATGTTTTAATTATTTATATTTATATATTATTAATTAAATTAAAAATAAAAAAAAATTTAAAGTTGAAAGTTAAATTTTTACTATTTTTTATTTCAATTTTATGAATGTTAATCATTTTACATTATCGTATTATATGTCATATTTTTTAAAACATATCAAGTCGTTATTTTTTAGTTAAAAAATCAGAAGAAATAACTAAAAATATTGACTTTTTAAAATAAAAAAATCAATTTCATGAATTAATAAAAATAAAGAGACTAAAATTATAATTAAGTCTTTCTTTTACTCGTAAAAAATTATATAACCTTTTTTTGTAT
>JBBPBT010001178.1:12306359-12324747 GCA_037974875.1 Cicer bijugum
TATTAAATGTATCTCCAAAATTTAATTTTGAATTAAAAATCAATAATTCAAAAATGACATACTAATAGAAAAAAAAAATGAAGAGAACATAATTTTTTCATGTTACTAGCAAATTTTATTTGATTCTATATAGATTTTGATTGCTAGTTCAAGATATCATTGTTTTTGGATGACAACTTTTTTAATACTTGGAAAGCATAGGTTTTTATGCAACAAATAATATTATAATATCCAATGTACTCTTCTGCAATAAAAAATATATATGTCTCTTCGTGCAAACTTTTTCTCGTCTATATTTCATTTCCCAAATAATTTGTCATAATTATTTTTTTAATGATGAAAAAATCATATATGAACAATTTTTCAATAGCATAAAAAATGCTATACATCGAGTCAACAAGTACATTTTACACAAAACACTCTAGCAACAAAGAGAATCATCGACCCAAACAAATAAACTGTTATAAACATCATTGATTGAAGTCATAATTAGAATGTTTTAAATTATACTTAAATCAAAATCAAACTAAATGTTTTACACTTTCAACAATTGAGATCAATGATTATAAATAAAGATTTATCCTTTCCTTTGATTTAGTCCTACTAGTCATAATTAAAAATACAGGCATCCTAAATATGCTATCAATATTCAAGTCACAAACATTTTTAAAAATGTAACAAAAAGTAAAAACAAAGTAATAAATTCAAATGAGATATTAATTAATTAATAAAAAACTTGAATCGATTAATTGGACAAGAGTTTATTGAACTTCAATTAAAGACGAATTATTTATAAAAAATTGAAGTCAAATATTGAAATAATTTGTGGTTAAATTTTACTCATCTTCTAATTAGGGGTGGGAATAGGTCAGACTTTGAAGTCTGAGTCTGGCCTACGGTTTATTTTTTAGGCATACGACTTATCATAGACTTTTTCTTTTGTCTGACCTGACCTTTTTAAAAGTTTGATTTGGCCTAGAAGCCTTTTTAAAAGCCTTATTCAAATTAAAATATTTAAATGTCTTACTCATACCTTTAAACAAACATCCTTTAAACCCTAAAAAATAATTTATTGTTTCAAATAATAGATTTTTTTTCTAAAACAAACACACGCATTATTATCTCTTATACAAATATGGAACAAGTGATGGACTAATTGAACGATTAACGAATATAAAACGACTGTCAAATATAAAATCGCTATTGAATATGAAATAATTATTAAGTGATTGTCTAATTGATTACTGAGTGATTGTCTAATTGATAGACAATAAAATAGGAAATAATATTAATATAATAATAAAGATTAATATTAATAAGTAATTAAATATATATAGCCCGGTCTGTGAGACCCAATAGGCTTTTTTATAAGCTTGAGACCTATTTAAATAAATAGCTTTTAAAAATAGCCTGAGCTTAACTAGACCATAAGTAGGTCAGGCCATAGGCCCTTGACGGACGGCCTAGCCTATTCCCATCCCTACTTCTAATTAAACTCTATTAATCAGATCATATTCTCCTAAGTACTAATGATCTAAAACTAAAACAAGAAATAACAATAATGAAACTTATGGAAATTGCATTGCATGTGTTTGTAATTTTGAGAGTCATTCATGGGATAACTTTTTAAAAGTATAAGTTGAATGTTAGTCTCTCACAACGAAGTAGAGTTTGAACATCAATTGAAAAAGGTAGAGTTTGAACGTCAATTGAAATAACAATAATGAAACTTATGGAAATTGCATTGCATGTGTTTGTAATTTTGAGTCATTCATGGGATAACTTTTTAAAAGTATAAGTTGAATGTTAGTCTCTCACAGCGAAGTAGAGTTTGAACGTCAATTGAAAAAGGTAGAGTTTGAACTTCAATAGAAAAAAGTACCAATTTGTAGTATGCTTTTTGAATTTGCTTCATTCAACTCAACATCTCATCCCATTATAAGAAAAATTAAAATTAATGAAAATTAACTAACGAATATTCGATTTAGCGAAAGAAGTTAAACTCATCAAACGTGGTGAATCTAAATTTCAATCCATACTATAAAATTTATCCATATTTAGTGTTTGACGCATCTTAAATATGATTATCTTTAGTCGAAGGAATATGTATAAAATAAAAAAATAAAAAAATTGAGACAGAAAGAGTTAAAAAAATCATCTATTTATTTCATTGAATTTAAAGACTAATTTAGAGATGAATTGCATATTTTCTTTTAAACTTTACTTCCTTTTATAATTTTGTTAATTGTTTTTTCTACTAGCTGTCGAGGTCACATCAAGCGTTTGCTTATACATCATGCTAGTGTAGAAAGAAATATAATTTTATATTTTAATAGAAAAAGAAAGTTACTTTGAAAATAGATAGATACTTATTTTAGCATTTACAGTGACGCATAATACTAAAATATGTTATCGATATAACTTTAATTATATTTTGTACGTCTCTTTATTGATTTTTTGGGAAAATATTAGAGAATGCCGATCAATGTACTTCCATTTAATTCAAACTATTCTATTTATATTTTTTGACAATATCTCAAAATATTATATGCTCCTTTTTAGAAAAAATCTTAATATAAGCTTATCATGTTAATAGGCTGAGATAATGGGACTTCAATAGTTATATGAAGTTATAAGTAAAAGATTGGGCTATGGACAAGTAACCAAATTTTACCCGATAAATGGTGTGGTCGATTTTGAAGAAATTGTATCCTATGGTAGAAGACATACACATTTTAGTGGTAGGTATGGGTTTTTTATTGTGTGGTGATAATTGGAATTAGAAATGGAATTGGTGTATGGCACATTTTGTTCGGGAGAAAGTGTCGGTACATTGATCTCGCTGATTTTTTAAAGGTTGTGGTGCCAAAAAATGATAAAGTGATTCATGCTAATAGAATTATTGTTTTTGAGTTTTAGAAAACTATTTAAAAATTATAATTTATATCACTGAAGATATTATTTGTTTGAGTCGTGGATTAGGTCGCTCTCTGTAAGATGTTTCGCGACATTATATAAATTGTGCAAGACATATTATCAATCACGAAGTCCCCATTATAACAACTCAGATTCACTGTATCGGAGTTTCATTGCACCGTAGAAATCTGTTCTAAAATTACACCATCAATATAGCGGTTAAAGTCACTCTTAATATGACAATTAAAATTACTCGCAATATGACGATTAAAATCACTCGCAATATGGTATTGTGACCACTCATAAATCAAAAGGACTACAACAGGAAAGAACTGATATACTCTAAAAGACAACGACACACAAACCGCTACAAAAGATTACAACACAAACGTCACCATAGTAGTATTAGGACAACAATTCATGTGCCCTTAGAGTTCCAATAAGTTATTCCAAACCTAGTACCTCAAGATTCTTGGCTTGACTTATAGTTGTCACCATTGGTCTCCACGTGATTGGAAGACATCTCATGATCTTTCTTGCACTGAATATGTTTTGCCAAGAGAACACATTTTGTTCATTATGGTTGTGAATCTTGAGTATATTTCATCGATTGTTTCTCCTTAATTCATTTCAAATAATTCAAACTTTCGAATGCCAATGTCAATTCTTGTTACCATAACATGACTCGTTCCTTCATGGCGAGTTTGCAATGTGTCCCATACTTTCTATGTCGTATCATATTCATCTACTCTTTCCCTTTCTTCCCTGCTTAAAGCACATGATAAAAACAATTAAGCTTTTGAGTTTAGAAGTATCTTCGATTTTTCATCTATTGTCCAACCTGCTTCTTTCTTTTTAGCAGATGTTGAATCGGTTTGATCTACTCTTGGTATGAAATCTTCATCTGTGATGCTTCGCCATATACCAGTGTCTTGTGACTTTAAGAACAATTGCATTTTTATTGTCCAGAAATAATAGTCTGAGCCATCAAAGAATGGTGGTCTATTTTATGAATCTCCTGAATATTTTGCTTTAACACTTTTTGGGTCTTTAATCCTTAGAGACAAACTCTGATACCAATTGAAGTAAAAATGTCAATTATAAGGAAGAGGGGTTTGAATTATAATTGTCCATTTTAAAAAATTATTTTTTAAAAACTAAAATGTTTAACTTAAGATTGATCTTGATTACAAACGAAGAACGTCCTTGGTTAGTGGAAAAACAACAATATCAATTTATCAATATAAAAATCGATTGTAAGACAAATAATAAATAGATATGGATAGTGATACCACATAAGCATATATCCTGGTTCACTCAATACGGGTTACGTCTAGTCCTCACAAATGTGTGATTTTCCACTAAGTGCTCAAAGCAAGAACATTCTTGGTTTTCGCACAGTTTTTCACATATCCGTTTTGATATATTACACAGCTCTACCTTTCTATCTAGAAAAGATTTTCACAGTTACCTTACACTATTTTATAAATGATTTTACAAGCTATCTTTTAAATCATAAAAGGATTTTGACATACTACTCAAGTTGTGTTAAAAATATAGCCTTGATATACAAAGTAATGATATTTGAGATTGTTAGAATCTGGGTATTGCTTAGCTCTTGTTTGAGAAACAAATTCTTAATTTTAGAACTCATTAAGCATTGATTCTAATATCACATTAAAAATGAAACTGCAACTTAGAATGATTTTAGAAGCTCGAGTATGATTGAATGAGAGATTTTTTGTTTGGCAATTTGAGTTCTGATCTGTTCTTCGTAAATCTTTATTTATTGGCTTTAAGAGAGCTTATGAAAGCTCATTTAGCCGTTGCAAATATGTCAGTTGTCACGAGTAAGTGAATGGATAAGATTAGCCATAAAGCAAGAATGTTCTTGTTGAAACCAAGAAAGTTCTTGTGATCCAAGAACGTTCTTTGAATATGTCTGAGATGAACTGACTTATATTTTGATCTTAACTGTTGTCTGATATGATTACAAGCTTTGAATCACGTGTGCAAGTCTATTTGAAGGCAGAACAATAATGTACTTTTCAGCATATTAGTTTGTACTTTCACTTGTTTGACTTAGAGAATGATCTTGCTTTATGTATTTTGAGAAGAAAAATGTAAAACCTTTGAATTCTGGAATAATTTTAGCTTAGATTGATCCTTGTATATTTCTGATGAAGCTATGGAATGGATAACACTTCTTAGATCAAATCTTTTACATAAAAATCTGATCATTCTTGTTTTATGGCAGATATGGAGAACATTCTTCGTTTTCCATAAATCTATCAAGAACGTTCTTCGTTTTACTAATTTTGCTTTCTTGGTTTTAATAAGATCTGTTTTGTAATGCTTGACACCTATCTTGTTTTAACACACTCAAATATACATGCTAAATTCCAAAACACTTAGAATAATAATTAGAAGTCTTGATTAACTTTTGTTTAATTATCATGAAAATATTAATTTGAGATTTTGTCTCAACAATCTCCCTTTTTTATGATGAAAAATATGTTAATTTAGATTTTAATTTTGATTCTAATAATAATTTAGAGAGTTTTATAGTAAAAACTCCTCCTCAATATGGGTTAATTATTTGTACCAAATAATAATTTTTCATTGATATAACAATAAAGTTCTTGATCATTACAAGGTGGTTAAAAACAAAAAAAAAATACAGAAGTAGTCATACAAAAAGAACTTATGATCTTACTTAAAATCTAAATAAATTATCCCATTTGTCATGGCAAAAAGGAATGGGAAAGTTAATCTAAAGCTAAATCAGGGACAATTGACATATTTCTGTAAAAGTTGGAGGATGATTAGGTATGAGAGGCTCAAGTCCGAGCTTGGGAGCAAGCTGGGTATCCATCCAGTCCTGCAGAATAGCTTGCTCTTTGTCCTGATAAGCTTGCCTAACTATGATAGTTTGAAGGGCAACAAAGATTATGGGGATTTCTTTATTTGTTTTATTATGTTTCCCTTTCCATTTTGGTCCTTTCAGTAGGACGTTGATCATCTTCAATTGGAGTGGATAAAGGAGTATTTTGGGATGGTGCAACAATGGTACAAAATGTGGATATGGTGGAAAATGAAGTATTAATGTGAGGGATAAAGTTTGTATGAGCGGAATGATGAGGCACATATGGGCCAACTATGTCTGAATCTGGAAAAACAAAATATTGGCTTATTCCAAAAATGGAGGAAGTTGCTTTTGTGGTGACATAAATGCTGGGGACATCAAAAAGTTGTGTTGAATTTGGAGTAGAGGCATATATTACCTTGAGAAGATGGATTGGTGAAAGATGGAAATATATAAGCTTTTGGATAGACTTGATCGAGGATAAGATTCAAATTTTATGGAATAGTAGGAAACGAAGAATGTTCTTCAACATGTTGGTAAGGGGAAAAATGTTATTGAGGTGAGGATTGCTCAACATTGTTGTTGACAACAAAGGTGCATGCAAACCTTTTTCTTTTAGTGGCAGAAAAATTGAAAGTAGATTTTGGTGAGGGTGAGATGGTGTGACAACCTAAATCCCAAAATAATATATATAATAATTTATATCATATTCCTATAAAATTTGCAGCGGATAAATAAAATTATATTTTCAAGAAAATAAAAACTTTTGTAACTAATTTAGGATATCACGTTTCTGAAAGTACATATGCAACAATTCAAATTTTATTACTCAAATAAAACAATTTAATCTCAATAAACTTGATTTAAGTATAATTACTTGATTTAATTCTAAAAACTTACTAGTGCTTCTAAGGTTTTCATACAAAAATTTGATTCAAACTAAATAAGTAAAATACAAATTAAAACCCTTATTCCCGGTATCACCTATCAGAGCGGGGTTCCTCCCAAACTTGAACTTCAAGACTCATTAACCTGTAATAACTGCGATTTCGCAAACGCAGGGCCCAGCCAGTCAAACAAAAACAACGAAAGAGGTGAGTTTTAAAATCATGTTAATAGTATAATATGAGTAAGAAGAACACGCAAACAATCATAATAGAACCGTATCATAATCACTTTACGATATATCAAAAATGTTTAATTAAATAGTATCATACTATAACATCAAAGTCACTCAAGTAAAATAATCATCTCATTATAATATGCATCAAATCATTTAATTAATATTACCTTTGAAACACATCAATCACAACAAAACAATCACAAGGAAATGCAATGCTATGCATGAGCTTAGACTCTACTTCACAATGTGGTACCATTCTAACTCTGAAGTACTTGGTTAGGAGGCCATGATACTATGCCACCATCCCGGTGGACGGACAATTCAAATTGGCCCTGTCCTCATAGATCCCCTCAACTCAAAACCCGAGACACATATACGTGACAGTCGAGGTAAACGTGTGTTGCATGGTAGCTCCCGACATTTGGAGTGCTACCTCCAAGTCACCTAGGAATTCCCCACCGGAATACCTCCAAGGTCTAACAATCTTGCCTTAAGGCTCGACAGCAGACCGCCACGATCAGGCTCATTCAGTTGTACTTCCCCAGAATCACTAGGCTTGTCAGGCCCTACCTATATGATGACAAAATAATCTCCACTTCACACATTCACAATATTTATTTTCTCCCCCCGTTAGCTTAGACTACTCCCTTAAGAGCATCGTATTTAAGAATCATCACTATCTCATCAAGTATGGGGTACTTCAATATTTTCATCACAATTTTATAATATCATTAATCATAAATAATCATGATCAATATATAAGCTCATCACAATTTTATGACATCACTATCATTAATCAAAAATCATCATTATCATCACATAAGCATATATCAAACCATGCATCCATATTTCATAATCACATCACAATAATAACAAATAATAACAAACATGTACACAATAATAACAAATAATAACAAATAATCACATCACAATAATAACAAATAATAATCATTCATATTTCATTATCATCACGTAAGCAAACATGTACACATAATTTCATTCAACATCCAACTTCACAATAATAACAAATATCAACTACCACACAAGTATCGAAAATTAAATCAATCAACACCTTATAAAAATTTCTATTTCACATTTTAATCTCACAATTCTCATATTTCAAATTAATCAATTTATCTCTCAAAGGGCTACTGCCGTACGTAGCAAGCCCCGGATGAATCGTTGGGAAATACGGTTTTCCCGTTCATCTCACAATATATTATACTCATGAATTCAAACGCTCTCTCACCCCTTACCTTATTTTGAAGCTTTCACACACGAATACGATTCCATGAGCAAACAACCTTTGTTCGTTGACTCTTGGTCCTTCAATCGATCTAACTCGATAGTTTATGGGTAAACGTTAAAAATAAATTATGAGAAGATACTCTAAAAACTAAATTCGAAATTCGGTCAAGGAAAATTACCATAAATCAGAAACGCAATCAATGGATAATATAGCCACTTTTCACACGGTCGTTTTGGCGTTGGTTTCACTCAAATCAGACTTACGGTGAAGAAGAACGGTGCAAAATAAGGATTTCTGTAAACGGAGAATTCGGGTATTTCAGGGAGAAAATCGGGTTGTTAAAAATCTGAAAAATTGTGTTTAATTGAATAGATAAATGAGTAAAACAACATACTGAAATTTGGACGAAAACAGAGAAACTTTTCTGGGACAGTTATGGCTCTCCAGTGTCAAACGATAGGTTGTTGTGTTTACTCTTTGGTTCTACGGCTGCCCTTCCAACTCCCTTCTTTTGTTTGTTTTATATTTTTAACAATTAGGGTTCATAGAGTCAACCCCATTGGTCTTTTTATTTATATTTTACTATTATTATTTTTATTTTGTTAAAATTAAACTAATAATTATTTAATCTCCTTTTTAATATTCCTCCAAACCTCATTTAGTTTTTCAAACATTAGTAATATTTTCTAAATTAGAGTAATTAAAATAATATATAAAAAAAACATATTACTAATAATAGAAACTTTCACATTCAAAATAATCCCTACAATTATACTTATTTCTCAAAATATTCATATTATAACAATACCATCATATTAGAAAATAGTCAAAATTATAAAATAAATAGAGATAACAATAATATTTTATGTAAATTACTAAATCATAATAAATATATATATAAAATCACAATTCAAAAATAAGTATATAAAAACAAAGAAAATCAAACACAATATTACTACGATCTCAAGATTCTATAAATAATTAAAATAAGATATATTTAGAAATAATTTAAATAAGAGATACTTAAAAATGATTAAAAATCTAAATATGTACACACTTAACATTAGTCAAACATGTAAGAAAATATCATATTAATTACCAACTCACATATACACTTAAAATCATATAAAATCTTGTTCTTTAAAATATTACACTAAAATACTTTTATTTTTAGAAAGATATGTAAAATAATAAAGTAAAATATTTATTATTTATATTGCTCATTAAATATAATATCTATCAAACCAACACAATCATAGAAAACATCCATATCACGAAAATTATTCACAAAATTTATCAACATATATTCTAAAATAATTTTAACATCAAATTAATTATTTAAAATTCTATTTAATTAATAAAATAGTTTATTATAAATTTTGGGGTGTTACAGATGGTGGGAATTTGTTTTATATGTGAAATGTTATTTGATTAGAACTTTGATATCTTAATGTTGGAATATTCAGTCAACAAAGGAATATGAAAATGCCTGATAATTTTGGAGAAAACTATACCATATGGAACAATGTTTCTCTTATAACCCTTGTGGATTCCAACAATCATGTGTTAGATTATCAGGTTGGGCAAACTAAACTTCTTGCAATGAAGATGATAAATAACTAGTACGTCCTTATCAGAGACAAGTTAATGGTTGCCATAATGAGGAAAGAATGGAATGTTGACTTATAGTGTTGAAATTTTTTAAAAGTGGTTTTAGGTTAGCTGAGAAATTTTTTGTAGACAAATCAATAAACAGTTCTTGAAACACTTCTTCTTTGGTAGTGTTCAAGGTTGTGTACCAGTATTTTGCAAAAACTGTTGATCCTTCAAATGATAGTTTAAGAATTTCAGCGAGAATTTAGACGCATTTCAATACCCTTTAGTGTTGAGACAATGAGGGATATATTTGCAAATGCTTTAGTTTTGCAATAAAATGCTCGAATGACCTCAGGGTAATAACAATTAGATATTTTAAGGAAATCAGTCCATCCAAGTGCATATGTGTGATGTTGAATGGAAATTCCTTCAACTTGTAGGTTTTAAAAAATAAAAACCCGACCAATGCCAATAGGTCATTGAGCCCACTTCTTAGTATAGAGTTTTTGAATTTTTGAAGGAATCAATGGTGGAATAAGGATTTTGGAGCAAGAAGGTTTGGTTGAGGGTTTTGTAGTTGTTGGTTTGGATGTTTTTGTTGGTTTTGGGTTTGGAGTTTAGAGTGGAGAACGTTCTTGAGTTGGGAGTTTGGACGAAGAACTTTCTTAGTTTGAACTTTTCTTTGTTTATGTTTTAGGTTTTTTTTTAATCTTTTAGAGGCTAAAAACTAAAAGAGGGTTGAAGACGAGTCAGACTTTGGAATCATTGGTTTAGTTTTGGAAGGTGTGGTTTTGGATGAAATCACTTTGGTTTAGTTGTGGTGGTGGTGAGGGTTCATAATCGTCATTAGAAATTGTATAGATTGTTTTGTCTATATTTTTGGACTTTGAAGTGCCAATACTTGTTAGAACGTGCATTGATCTTCTTTTGGAAGATGAAGTGCTGGAACTAGGGTTGAGGGATTTACGAAGATGGGGTGGAGCTTGACTGATTGAAGGACGAGGGCATTGATACACTAGATGAAGAATGGTGGCAAGAGGATCCAATGTGATCGGTGGGGGACTAGATTCCGTTGACGAAGACATGTAATTAAATAATGTTATCTCTGAAGATGAATATGGAGGTGTTGGTCTTGGTGGAGGTGATGGTGATGGTGAACGATTAGGAGATGTTGAAGGAGATGATGATGGTGTTACTGAGCTAGGGTTCTTATGTGTTGTTGTTTTGGTGTGAGAAAAAGAAGGATGAAGGGGACAAGAAGATGAAATTTTTGAGAAAAAGGATGAAGTTGTTGTTTAGTGAAGAGAGATGAACGATTTTGAATTTTTGCAGTTGATTTGTGATTGGAGAGAGTGCCACACGTGTGATTAGATCGATTGGTCAGTTGACTTTTGAGAATAAGGAAAAAGAAATGTTATGGTAGGACAAGCATAGGTAGTCGTTACCTTTTGTAAAATAGCAGACTTTTCAGTTTAAAAGATGATTTGGAAAAATTTTCATGATGAAGAACAAAGGTCATTCTTGAATTATTTGTGGCAAACATGCTCAAAACAGAGAACATTCTCCGTTATGATCGGAATGTTTTGGTCTCAATTTTAACGATCTTGAACATAATTTGAATGATTTTTAATCGTTCTGATACAGTTGAAGCTTTCTTCAACAAAAGGCTTTGTAAAAAGTTCAACTAACTAATTCTTTGTATCAACAAAGATTAATTCAATTTCCTTTTTATTCACATGATCCTTAATAAAATTGGAGTTTTATTTCAATATGGTTGGACTTGATTGCTGAATAGGATTCTTAGATAAATTAATGACACTATTATTATCACAATATATTGGAATATGAGAATATCTTAATAAAAAATCTTCAAGTTGGTTTCTGATCAATAATACTTGGGAGCAATAATTTGCTGATGAGACGTATTCATCTTTTGTAGTTGATAGGGCAATTCATATTTTGCTTTCTACACGACCAACTTATCAAATCTTCTCCTAGGAATTGACACGCACCACTTGTGCTCTTTCTTTCGATCTTATCACTAGCATAATCGACGTCACAATAAGCTACAAAATCAAAATGAGAACCTTTGCTATACCAAAGGTCAAGATTAGTAGTATCAACGAGATAACAAAAAATTATGTTCATTGAAGTTAAGTGAGATTCTTTTGGTGAAGATTGAAAGCTAGCATATAATCCTACTGCGAAAACAATATCAGACCTACTTGCAGTTAAATAAAGTAATGAGCCAATTATACCTCTATATTATTTGTCAAAAATTGATTGTCTATTTTCATCGTTATTTAATGAAGATGATGGATGCATGAGAGTAGTCATAACTTTGCTTTCACTCATTTTATATTTTATTAAGAGATCCCTGATATATTTTTCTTGACATATGAAAATTCTATCTTTATGTTGTTTTATTTGTAAATCAATAAAATATCTTAATTCTTCCATCATGCTCATTTAAAATTCACTTTGCATGAGATTTGAATAATCTTCCCACATTTTTTTATTTGTTGATCCAAAAATAATATCATCAACATACACTTGAACAATGAGTATATCATTTTTATTTATTTTTTAAAAAAGTGTCGGGTCAAAGTTTCCACGGGAAAATCCATTTTTGATAAAAAAAAAGGAACTTAATATTTCATACCAAGCTCTAGAAGTTTGCTTTAAACTGTTAAAGGCTTTGGTGAGTTTAAAAACATGATTTGGTTTCTTTTGATTTTAAAAACCATGAGGTTGACGAACATAAACTTATTCATTTAAAAGCCATTTAAAAATGCACTTTTAACATCCATTTGAAAAAGTTTGATATGTTTATGAGATGCATATGCAAGAAGAATTTGTATGACTTCCAACCTTGCAACTAGAGCAAATGTTTCATCATAGTATATTCCTTCTTGTTGATTTTAACTTTGAGCAACTAACTTTGCTATTTTTCTCACAACATTTTCTTCTTCATCTAGCTTGTTTTTCAAGACCCATTATAAGACCCTGAATTCTCTAAACTCTAATTTATACAATTTTGTTCTATTTTGTGTTGAATTGCTTAGACCTTTAGACCAATTTTTATTTTGTGAATTAAGTACCAAAAATATATTTTGTTAGACTTAATAATATGTTTGATATATATATATATATATATATAACTTTTTTGAAGACCAAATTAAAATTATTTATTAGAGTATAATTTAATTAAGTTACAAAGAATTTATTACCGAACAAATTATTTAAAATGCCACATGTTACTAATAAATTCATTCGTCAATTGAGTTGCGACGAGAATATATATTTTTACTAAAGTTAATTGAGAAGTGAGTGATGTGATGTGTAATGATTATTTTAGTAAAAACTTAAATATTTAATTTTAAAAGGAAGGCACCAACCTTTAAAAGGAAGACGACCCTCTCCTTGCTTCTTTCTCTTTCAGCTTCATCCTTCCATGGATCCTTCTTTCTTTCTTACTTAAAAAGAAGAAGAAGAAAAATAATGTTGGTGGTTTGAAAAAAAAATAGTGTTGGTGGTTTGAAAAAAAAAATACACAAAGTTCCATTTTTTTACTTGATCTAAACTTCCAATTAAGAAGGGTTAGGAAGGAAAGTTGCTCATGTCTACAAGGAAAGTAGTTATTTTATATGTGTTGGAGGTTGAGTGAAATTTTCTTGAGTTCTTAATCAATCCTTGTTGTTGTTGTTGAGAAAAGTGAAAAGAGTTTCCTTCTCTCCCTCTCAAACCAAGGGGATATAATGTTTTGTTGGTTTTAGTTGATTAATTTGGTTTAATGTGAAATTAGGGAAGTGTTGGTGTTGAGGGTGTTATTTAAAAATAAAAAATTTATTCATGATATTTATGTTGTTAGTAATGGTTAGCAAAATAATTTAATTTTAATGTGTAATGAGTTATTTTCAAATAAATGAGTTTGAACTGAAGTTGAAATTTTACAAGAAAATTTAGAGTTATTGAGATTGTGAAAAAATTTAAATTTTAACTAAGTAATGAGTTTGAACAAAAAATTAGATTAAAATTAAAAATGTTTAGAGTTAAAAATGTTACTCATTTAACTACTCTTGGAGTGAATTTAAGAAAAATTTAGAGTACTTTATTAACTCAAAGTTTTAGTGCTCTAATGATTAAGTGATATGACTTAAAAGATAAAAAATATTTGAATTGTCGAGTATGCGTATGTGTGGGTTGGAAAATATTCATTTTTATTTAGTTTTAAATAATGTATCACTTGGTTACAAAAGTTATTTTTTATGTGAAAATAATTTAATTTTGGAATTATGATGTGGTTGGATAAATTTTGGTGGTGAACAAATTATTATGAATCCTTATGTTTATGTAGTCAGTGGTAAAACAACAATATCGATTTATCAATATAAAAATTGATTGTAAGATAAAGAATTAATAGAGATAAGGATAAAGATATCACACGAGTATATATTTTGGTTCACCCAACACGAGTTGCGTCTAATCCTCACAAATGTAAAATTTTTCACTAAGTGTTGAAAGCAAGAATGTTCTTGGTTTTCACACAGTTTTTCACAGATCAATCTTGATCTATTACACACTTCTACCTTTCTATCTAGAAAGAATTTTCACAATTACCTTACATTATTTTAGAAAGGATTTTACAAGCTACCTTTTAAATCATAAAATGATTGTTACACACTACTCAAGCTATGTTAATAATATAGTCTTGAGTTACAAAGTAACAATATTTGAGATTGTTAGAATCTTGGTATTGTTCAAGTCTTGTTTGAGAAATAAATTCTAAATTTTAGATCTCACTAAACACTGATTTTAATATCACACTAAGAATGGAAATGCAACTTAGAATGATTTGAGAAGCTTGAATATGATTGAATGAGTGATATTTTGCTTATCACTTTGAGTTCTAATTTGTTCTTCATCGTGGAGCTTTATTTATAGGCTTCAAGAGAGCTTATGAAAACTCATTTAGCCATTGGAAATAGGCTAGTTGTAATGAGCAAGTGAATCGATAAGATTAGCCATAAAGCAAGAATGTTCTTGCTGAAACTAAGAATGTTCTTGTGATCCAAGAACGTTCTTCGAATATGTCTGAGATAAGCTAACTTATATTGTGATCTTGACAGTTGTCTGAAATGATTACAAGCTTTGAATCACGTGTGCATATCTATTTGAAGGTACAACAACAACGTCATTTCTAGCCTGTCAGTTTGTACTTGCACTTGCTTGACTAGGAGAATGATCTTGCTTTATGTTGAGAAGCAAAGTGTTAAACTTTCAAATTCTAGAATAATTCTTGCTTAGATTGATCCTTGTATATTTCTAATGAAGATATGGAATGGATAATACTTCCTGGATCTAATCTTTTACATAAAAATCTGATCATTATTATTTACGATAGATATGGAGAATGTTATTCATTTTCTAGAAATCTGTCAAGAACGTTATTTGTTTTATTGATTTTGCTTTCTTGATTTTAATAAGGTTTGTTTTGTAATGATTGGTACCTATCTTGCTCTAATACAATCAAATACACATGTTAAATATCAAAACACTTAGAATCATAATTATAAGGTCTTAATTAACTTTTTGTTTAATGATATCAAATTATTAATTTGATATATATATATATATATATATATATATATATAATATTTATCATGTAATTAACATATCCAATTTGATATCTTATCATATCTCCATATTATTATGAGCACCAAACGAAACTTTAATATATTCAATATGTATTAGTTGTGCTTATATCATAAATAGCCTAGCGTAATATCACGATGAAAATTTTGGTATACTTGGTTATGCCGTGCTACCAAAGTTTGTTAGAATTTAGCTTATCTCATATTGTATAATAGATCACTCGTGTGTAATAGTAATTATTTCATTGAATCAAAATGAAAGTTGCATGAATTTGTACTCTTGAACTCTATCATGGTGTGAGAGCTAATTTTTCATGTGATCTTATTTTCTTCGACTTCTTCTTCCTCGAACCTTTAAAATTGATATATTATTGGCTAGGGTTTTAATATGCTATTTACTTAAAAGCCAAGCAAGATGACTTTGGAAATAAGCTAAAAAAGTGTTTCGCCCAATCTGATTCACTTAACGAGTGGTGTTTTATCAACTTGAATTCACTAAGTCTCACCATGATTGATAATATGACTCTGAGGGTGTAAATGAAAGTTTCATAAGTTATTGACGATTGTCTTTTACTTTCACCATCACGAAAATTTGTTCCATTAGTGATGAGTTTCACCACATATAAATTTTAGATCATTTGTTACAAAGTACAACATTTAATCTCAATGTACTATCAATACAAAAAAAGAAAATATTATGAAAATTACAATATTGGCCATTTAAAATTTGGTCTGTTTGTTTTATTTAATGATTCATTGGTAATAAATTTTGTTAGTTTTTTTTATTTCAAATAAAAAGCTTCTCATAAAACTGCATAAAAATTGGAAGACAAAAAATATGCAAAAAAAAAAAAAATACTACACTTAAAAAATAGGGGGAAAAACAACTAAAAAAGACACATAAAACTGGAAGAAAAAAAAATGCAAGTGAAACATAATAATCATCTAAATAATTTACTTGTAAAGTAAAAGCACTAGCAAATGCAGTTAACGACACAACAATTTGCATTTGGTGAGAGAGAAAAGTGCTCACAAAAATGAATATCTTTGGGATGCACCTCAGTTGACATACATCCACCTTATTAGAGTATGATTTTTTCCAAACTTAAACTTCAAGACTTGTTATCCTATAATAAGTGCGATTTCACAAACACAACGCCAAGTTAGTCAAACATAAACAATGAATGAGGTGAATTTTGAAATCATGTTAATAGTATAATATAAGTAAGAAGGACACAATTAATCATAATAGATCGTATCCTAATACATTATGATATATCAAAATATTCAATGAAATAATACCATATTATAACATCAAATTATGTTAAGTAAAATCATTACTCATTATAATATGCATGAGAATATCTAAGAAAAATTATCACCAATTTTGAAACACATTAATCACAACAAAGCAATCAAAAGAAAATGTAATATTATGCATGAACTTAGACTCAACTTCTTCACAATTTTGTATAATTCTAACTCTATATTACTTGGTTAGAAGACTTGATAATATACAAGTGTACGGGTAATTCAAATTGGTTTTTCCTCATAGATCCCTCTACTCGATTAGAGATACATATATGTGACAATCGATGTAAATGTGTGTTGCATGATACCTCTATACATTTGGAGGGCTACCTCCAAGTTACATATGAATTCCCCACCAAAATATCTCCAAGGTCTAACAATCTTGCCTTAAGACTCAACAGTAGATCAATGTGATTTGACTCATTCAATTATACTTCCCCAATATTACTAGGCTTATCATACCCTACTTATATGATGACAAAATAATATCTACTTAAAAAATTCCCATTAACATAAAAAATTCTCAACATCTATTTTCTCCATTTGTTGGTCTAGACTACTCCATTAAGGGTGTCATCTTTAGTAGAAGTTGAAAATCATCACTATTTCATCGATTATGGGGTTACTTCAATATTCTCATCATAAATTTATAACATCATTATCACTAATCATACATCATCACATAAATTTATATCATACAATACACGCATCTTTTATTATCATGTCACATAAACTTGTCTAATTAAATATATACACAAAAATCATTGGTCATCCAATATTAGGACTGAATATCACAAGCCCAACCAACCGTACCCGACCGATCCACTAATAGAGAAACGAAAATGGGCGGGTAAAACGAGTTGGAATACTGGGTACATATGGGTGTAGGTGGGTCGATTCGAACTTGTAAATAACAATAGTCGGTATTTGAACTCGACCGAGTCATAAAGCTTATTAAAAGTTCAATCCAATTTACTTAAGATACCCTAAGTATAAAATAAAAAAAATAAATCAACCATAATTCATCTCCTTTGATTTTCTGCATATACTTTGTGTTAATTTTAAATTTATGTTAAGTTTGTGATTAGATTTTTTCCTTATGGCTTTTCCTATTAAAATATTAAGGATCTTTTTCATCTTTATTTGGTTTTGATATTTGAAGTTGTTCAATCTTCTAACATGATTATTTTTTCTTTCTCTTTTTAACCTACTGAATCTACCAAATGAAAACATCGTTTAATATAGGAATAAAGTTAGTTTATTTATCTTGTTGTTGTCAATATCTTTTTTGCTATGAAAATATCTTAAGAGAGGTTAGTTTATTTTTATATGTTATGCTTTTCATTATTCTATATTTTAAATTTTTTATTTTTATAGAGCTAAATTAGGTATGGAGGGATCAAATGTTTATATTTTATTTACACATTGTTTTTATTTTTATATAGGGTTAAGTCTTTTTAATTTTTGCTTTTCCCATTTCCTAGGTTTAGTTTGTTTGGACATATTTAAGGTTGATTTATTAAAATTTTATTTGTTTCAATATATATTTATTTATTTAAATGTTTCCATTTTTAAATAAGGATTCCTGTTTTTGGACTTCAAGCTTTGTTGATCTAATTTGTTTTTAATTAATTGAACTTTTTTTTATTCGATTTGTATTTTTCGTTAGTTCT
>JBBPBT010001178.1:12325207-12374506 GCA_037974875.1 Cicer bijugum
TATTATATATTATTTTTCATTGTACACTGTTTAAAAAAATATATATGATTAAGTGATTAATTTTTTTTTAATAGAGATAAATTAGGTGTGGGGGACCAAAGATTAATCTTTTTTATTTATACACTGTTTTTATTTTTATTTTTTATTTAGGTTAATCTTTTTGCTGATGCCATGCCCGAGGTTTAATTTTTGTTTCCAATTTAATTTTTTTTTAAGATTAAGGTTTTTGTTTTTGGACTTAAATTTTTTTTTAGCTAGTTTGTTTTTAATTAAGTTGTCTATTTTTTTATTTATTTGTGTTTTTGGTTAGTTCTTTTATTCTTATTGTTTTGTTGTTTGGTTTTGAATCTTTTTTATTTTTATTTTGTTGTTTGGTTTTGATTTTGAGGGTTTGTGTCTCATTCTGAGTTTATTTGTGTGATTATATCTTTAAGAAGAGGGTAGCAGTCAAGTCAAGAAGAACAACAAGGTGTAATGGAGCATAATCTTTATAAGTTTGTTATGCTTAATTATGTATATCGATGGTTAATATGTATGGTTGTATGTAGGGGTGGACATCGGATGGTTATGGACAATTTCGGGCCAAAAGTGGGAAACCGGCCCAATCCACTGATGGGATTTATTAGCCCAATTTCGTCCATTTTTTAAATCGGTTAGGTCGGGTGTCAGTTATTTATGGGTGGGTAAAAACGGGTTGGACTTTATTGGACTTTTTTGCTTTTTTTAAAATAAAATAAAAAATTATTGAGCATCTTTTTGCTTTTATTTCAAAAAAAAAAATCTAGTCTTTTATAATTTATTGGCCCAACCTGCCAATCATACATCACAATTGTATAATATCTTCAATTTTTCTAAATAGAACTATGGCCCATTATAACAACTGATCCAACCTGTCAATCATACATCACACTTGTTTTGTTGTTTCAATCAAAGTTTTGTTGTATCATTGTTCTCAAACACATAGTATTCACAATTAGCCACATAAAGTCTAAGGCTAATATTAAATGACAAATTCATCAGCAACATAAGTCAAAGTTACATGACAACACAACCAATACAAATTACACCCTCAAGTATAAATTACATCATGATCAACTTAATTAAAATTCGACATTAATCAAAGGAAGACAATATTGCTACATCATGAGAATTTATTGGTAATTTCAGCAACATGAATATTTTTTCTTCTGCACCCATATAAAATAAATTAGACATAATAGAATAATATCAATGTTCAAATTAGACAGAACCTATGTCAATTGCATAACATAATAACATCAATGTAAAAATTAAAAAAGAACCAACGAAAGTTGCAAAATAAAATA
Organism: Cicer bijugum; assembly: GCA_037974875.1. Taxonomy (NCBI): domain Eukaryota; kingdom Viridiplantae; phylum Streptophyta; class Magnoliopsida; order Fabales; family Fabaceae; genus Cicer; species Cicer bijugum. The sequence continues at coordinate 12,326,533 of JBBPBT010001178.1, forward strand.
ACATCAATGTTCCAATTAGAAAGAATTGGTGACAATTGTAGAATAGATAAAAGAATTGGCATTTCTATCAATGTGACTCTGTTAATTTATTATATAGATGAATAAGAATTTTTTTGAAAAGGAAATGAAGAAACAATCCAATCCACAAAATAATTACAATGTATATATACCTGCACAAGGTCCATATAATCCATTCGGTATAAATGATCCCCCGTCAAGATCAATACATTATCAACGCTTATATTATTGACATCCTACCACAATGAATTTTTACTTATTAACAAGTTCAAAATGATAAATTTTACTGATAGAAAATGTGGATGAATGTTGTATATAAAAAAAAAAAAAAAAGAGAGAGAGAGAGAGAGAGAAAATCCTTTACACACCTCAAATATCCAGGTAAATTGCCTCACAACATATGCAGCTCCTTGAAACCACTTCTTTCCAGTTTCTCCTGGTATTTGTGTCGCTGCCAAAACCTACTTGGTATATAGATTGACTTTAATTAGCCATCATGAATAAAGAAAATTGAATAGAAATTGATGCAAAGAAGTGGGTCCAATGCCACAAAAGTATGAGTGAAACAGTTTGTAATTTATTATATTGACAAGTTATGCGGTAAAATGACAATCAAATCAATACTTACAAATAAATCCTCATTATTGCAAACAATAACAAGTTACTTCAAAAAGCTTTTTGCTCTATCTTATCCAACTCATTCAACAACATTACTTGCAAAAATAATTCATAAATAAGCCAAAAGAACATTGAAATCATTTATAATAAACTAAAACTAAATGAAGCTCGCCTTACCCACAAAGCCTTCTTGATCCAAAAAGATATGGCTAACTTGTTCCAAAAAGATCCGGTCGACTTGTCACAAAATCCAGAGTTATCTCCCAAAAAATATTGGTTAGCTGCTTGGCTGTGCTATGACTGATGATGAGTCTTGTGGGACTCCAAAAAAAAAAGGACAGCCTATAATAAATAAAAGAATGAACATAATTAAAACAATAAAACTAAACATAATTAAAAACATAACATAATTATGAAAGGATAATCATAAATTGGACCTTCAACAATTTAAACATAGCCTGAAGGTTGTGATTGAGAGGAAGGTAGTGGGCCACTTCCGGTCGAGCTTCCATTTAAATCTACGATACATTAAAAATGAGTGAATTATCATGTTAAACACATAAATATTATATATAACAATGAATACAATTTTAAAAATAAAAAATAAAAAAAAAACAACGCACCTGCTAGTACTTCCTCTGAAATCTCATAATCCTCATTAAATATGAAGTCTTTAAAATGGTAAAAGACGGTTTCAAACAATTTTGGGTGCATATTAGAGCCTCCGCCATTTCTGGGTTTAGGGAGCTTCTATATACCTCTAAAACTCTACCCCCGGTTTTGAAAGCACTCCCAGAAGCCACAATAGAAACTGGTGTAGGCATAATATCTCTTACCATTCTAGACAAAATTGGATACCGACAAGCATTGTGTTTCCACCACATTAAAATCTCAAACTTTTCTACAAATTCTATACATTTCTCATTAGTGTACCTCTCAAGTTCATTTTCAACATCAATTTAATCCTTTTCCTTTAAATGTTTTTGAAAAGCATTTTCCCGTTGTAAGTGTGCGCTTGTAGGACCAACAATAGCTGTTTCACAAAGGGAACCAACTGCACCAACACAAGAAGATGAAGTCTTAGGTGTTGTATCATAAGCATGCTTATACCACTTGTACACTTTAGTAAGATTATCATTTATGTTTGTCAACAATTTTTTTTTAATTGGTTTATCACCATACATATCATTGAAACACCACTCCACATACCTTAACTTGTATCGGAGATCTAAAATAACACCAAAGTAAAGGAGCTGAAGATTCAAAGTCTTTCAACCCTTCAGTCACCACCAAGTTGAGTATGTGAGCACAACACCTCATATAAAAAAAACCCCATTCAACAATAGCCCATTCATATTTTTTTAATATCTTTTTCTTCATTAATCCTACTACGACATCATTCGATGATGCATTATCAACTGTGACAGTAGACACATTTCTAAGTCTCCATTCCCTCAATACCTCCTCAAGCTTCATATCAACTGTTTCACCTCTATGATTTGGAACCACACAAAAGCTAATGATTCTTTTTTGGTAATTCCACTCATTATCAATAAAGTGGGTCGTGAGAGTCAAATAATTAAGATTTTGAATAGAAGTTCAACAATCTATAGTAACAATCACCCTACTACAATCAGACTTAAAGAACCCTTTCAACTTAATTTTTCATCTAAATATAACTGGAAACAATCTCTTGCTACAGTACGCCTTGATGGTACGGTAAATTGGGGTTGCAATTGATTACATAAGTACTTAAATCCCTCCCCTTCAACTACGTTAAAGGGTTGCTCATCCAAAACGACAAAAACCACCAAAGCTTTTCTACACATTTAAGCATTAAATCTAGAGCTTTCTATAACAAAACTAGACCCCTCACTTGTTGGAAATTGTAAAATAGTTCGGTTAGAGTCAGTTGCTACATTTAAAGGATATTTTGTGCATCTTGTTATGTGATATTTCATATTGGAAGTACCATGTGTCTTAGGTTCACAATAATACTTTTCATGGTAGTATTTACAAGCAACAATTCTGATTTCACAATTAGGAATTTCATTAAAGTGGTCCCAAACTTCAGAAGTTTTTCTATAACCACTTGCATTGCCTTTTCTCTTCTTACCAACTAGAGGAAGAGTAGTTTCAGGAGCAAATTGTTCATTAGGTTGGTTAAGAGAATGATTAGGCGAAGGCTACTCCATCACTGAAATATGTATGATTGTTATGGTTAAGTCTAGTTAAAGCTTAAAAAATTCAGTTTTTAATCAAAGGTTTAATTCGACGAAGTTTTTTTTAATTAATCGTTAAAGTTTTCATATATAATTAACAATCATTCAACTCTAAGTATTTTGTGTGATCTATTAGTGAATTTTGTATATGAAACAACTCATATGGTTTGGGCATTTAGCAACTCACATTTTGTTTTTTGATCAATGATTTTATTTGATTAAGTTTTTTTTTTATATATATATAAAACAACTCCTATCATAGCATAAAATTATATAACCATATAAGTTCATAATTAGACATGTTCACGTTTTGGTTTTAAATGAAAACTGAACCGAACCAAACCAATTTTGAACCATAAAATGAACTTGAGAAGAAAAATCAGCATGTGAATTGAACAAATTTTATAATCCAACATCTAGTAGAATTAAATTTAAAAATCAACATGTGAATTTTCAGCATGAGAAGAAATATCAGCATGTGATATTGAACCAATTTTAATGGATAACTGAATCATTATTCTAAAATATCATGTAGTTTAAAAATAACATACACAATCTAGTTTAACTTACAATTTTCTGGCCTAACTCCTTGCATGCTCCTCCTTAGCCTTGCTACATTATTCGAAATCAGAAAAGTTTAAAAAACACTAAGTAAGTATTGAGCATTATCTACAATGTAGAAATTCCATGCAATTATTATTAATTAATAGCATTATAAACATAAATAAAAACATAATGACAATCTGTTATATATATATATACATATATATATATATATATATATATATATATAGAAATATCATTTCAAACATAATATAAGCAAAAATTTCATGCAATTATTATTAATTAATAGCATTATAAACAAAAATAAAAACAGAATGGCAATATGTCATATATATACAAAAATACATTAAGAAACCCTAATAAACTAACCTTCTCTAAAGTTTCAATAGAGAAATTAGATATGAACAACCTCTATATATTATCAGTACCTAAATATAATAGAAACATCATAAAACAAATGTTAGTAAAAAAAAGATAAAACTCTAACACAAAATAGTAACTTCAATGAGAACAAACCAAAACAAAATACAAACGCATATAATACCTTTCAAGATAAACATTGAATAAAGAAAGAACAACTTTTTAAGATAACCATTTAATAAATTTTATGAGATTAGAGAGTTAGGGTTTGGTAAAAAAATCAAAGGAAACTTATTGTATTTTCATTGCATGTTTGTACACTAAAAGGAGACAGCGGCGATGGTGACCGTGAGCAAGACGAGACTCAAAGAGAATTGAAACCGAGTCTTTGAGTTTGAGTCATTGAGAGATCAAATAGAGAGAGTGTGAGGCGGATGACGATGATTTGATGAATGGATTATGGATGTGTTGAAATTTGAACTCAACTTACTTTTAATTAGGCTGGGTTGTTGGGTTTTGTGTTATTGGCCTTTTTTTAAAATATTTGCCTTGTGGCTTAGTGTCTTTGTGATAAGCAGTGCTACTGCTACTGTGTATTTTAATTTTACATATTAATATATAATATAACATTAATAATACTAATATATAATATAAAAATAATAATACTAACCAATAATATAAAAATAATAATATAATTCGATCGGGTTCGGGTACCGACGAATCCAAATTACTTATTCGAACTCGACTGTGTAAATCCATATGAATCATTATTTTTCACCCGCTCAACACGAAAAAACATGTATGCAAATTTAAATTTTTTATTGGGTCGGTCGGGTTCGGGCAGGTTCGAATATTATGCCCACCCCTACTTGTAAGTGTTATATGTTAAATTTTTAACTGTTTTATGCTTAGTATGTATGTTTCATGTTAATAGTTTAATATGCATGCTTGCAAGTATTTTATGTTTAATGAATATGTTTCTTTTATGTTTAATTTGTATGTATGCTTCTTGTTTTATTAGTATCTAGATTTGCAACTATTTTATGCTTAATTAGTATATATTATTTTATCTTTAATTTGTATGTATGCATGTTTCATGCTTAATATGTATGCTTGCAACTATTTTATTCTTAATTAGCATGTACTATTTTATTCTTAATACGTGTACTTCTTGCTTAATTACTTTGAATGATTCATACTTGAAACTGATTTTGTTTAATTAGTACATATCCTTTATGCATAAATATTATGTATTCTCATGCTTAATTAACTTGTATGTAATATGACAAACAATCTATTACTATTAACTATACATTTTAACTATCTAAACAACTTTAAATAGTCTTACCATCGAAAAATATTAGTAATTAAAAACTACACTTTAACTATTCAAAAAATTAAACAATTAAACTCTTAAAATATTTCAGTAGTGGATAATTCTCAACCAACACAACCAGCTATTGCTGCAAATGAGCTTCCTCCTCTTCCTATGGGTAGTAAAAAAAGAAAACCCAATGCTAGGGGTCTTAGGAATTTTAGAATTATGAAGGTATCTTTAGTTGAACTTTAACATTCTACCCCGATTGGGCCTATCCCTACTACTGCTTGTAAACATTGTCACCAAAGATACCATTGTAATTCTAAAACACATGGAACCTCGAAAATGAAATCTCACTATGAGAAATGCAAAAGTAATTCAGATCACATTCTTAATGACCTTAGTCAAACAAACCTTTCTTTTGGTGAGGGTGGTAGTTTGGTTCCATCAAGCCAAAGGTTTAATTCCCAAGCATGTAGAAATGCCATTGTCCTTTTTGTTGTTCTTGATGAGCATTTCTTTAGAGTGGTTGAAGGTGAAAGTTTTAAACAATTATGTAGACAATTGCAATCACAAATGAACATCCATTCAAGGAGGACTATTGTTAGGGATTGATTTCAACTATATCAAGCTAAAAATTGAAGCTTAAGTCGTATTTCAAATCTGATTGCAGTATGGTAGCTCTTACTACAGACTGTTGGACGTCCGTTCAAAATCTCAGTTATATTATCCTTACCACTTATTTCATTGATAAACAATGGAATTATCAAAAACGCATTATAAGCTTTAGTTTAGTGTCAAATCACAAATGGGACACTATTGGTACGAAATTTGAAGAGGTGTTAATGGGATGGGGTCTTAAAAATGTGTTTACAATTATTGTTGACAACGCATCAACCAATTATGTGGATGTGTCTTATTTGAAAAAGAGACTTAAGAACAAGAATGGACTAATGGGTGAAGGGAATTATTTTCATATGAGGTGTTGTGCCCATATCTTGAATCTAGTAGTCCAAGATGGGTTAACAAAACAAGATTTATCTATTCATAGCATTCACAATGTAGTTAGGTTTGTTCGATCTTCTCCACAAAGAGAAGTTTAAATAATGCATTGATATTTGCAATATAACGTGTAAAAAACTTCTTAGTCTTGATGTTTCCACGAGGTGGAATTCAACATACATGATGTTGGAAGCTGCTGAAAAGTATCAAACAACTTTTGATAAATTAGAGGTGTGGATTCTGGGTATTTGACTTGGTTTGGGGGTTGCTAGTCCTCTTACTTCTAATGATTGGGAAAAAGTTCAAGCATTTGTGGGTTTTTTTTTTTATGATTTTCTTTGAAGTGACAAAGGTTTTTTCATTGTCACAACAAGTGTTTTTGGATACAGATATTCATAACTTTTCCATTCAATGTAAGCTTGACAAAAGATCAATAAACCTTATTACTATTGTAGTTGTTATGGGTTGATATATGAGGGGGAAATATGATAGATATTAGGGTGACATTGAAAAAATCAACATTTTCTTTATTTTGGAGTGATATGTGACCCTCGTTATAAATTGAGATATATTGAGTGGACTTTTAATGACATGTATGGTGAGGAAGTTGGTAAGGTGAAGGCTGAAAATGTTAAGGGTAGTGTAACGAAATTGTACAGTTGGTATGATCCTGCCCATGATCGCAATGTTGTATCTATTGTTGTCCGATCTAGAAACATTTCCCTTGTTGAACAATCTACCCCCCCCCCCTTTAAAAATCGATCATTTTTTGTACGGGTAGATACCTTTAAACAACACTTAAAAGAAAAAGATTATATTGATAAGCAAAATGAACTTGAGAGGTATGTAAGTGTCGCTTGTTCAGTAGATGGTGAGAAATTCTCCATTTCTGGTTGGTGAAAGCAAAACAGTGCTCGATACCCTATTTTGCCAGTAATGGTAAGAGAAATTATGGTCACACCAGTGTCAATTGTAGCTTATGAGAGTGCATTCAGCATAGTTGGAAGGGTTTTAGCCACATATAGGAGCTCATTGAACTCTACACTAAGAACTGGTTGAAACTCTCTTTCTCATACTTTAAAGATCTTATTTTGACAGAAGATTATGAGAATGTTGTGACATGTTGTGTAATCTATCTATATACTTGTTTAATTATACTATTTCTTGTTATTATAAATTAATTTTTAATTTTAACTGTTTATTCATCATAGGACTTCAACAAGGCTCAATAACAACTAATGATGGAAGACAAAAATTTGTTATTGGCAGAGCAACTATTCCTGGGTTTGTTTAAGTAAGAAAAATTATACTTATGTTTTATTTATATAGTATGTAAGTAAGCTTTAATAATAAACATAACAATTATGCTAATTCAGTTTCATTTACCTCTAACTTTCAGAAACTTTGATTTTTTTTGGAGTCATATATGACTTATACATGCACAACACATGTTTGTATTTTGAGGATGATGTTTTGACTGAAAATTGTGCTTGCTTGACATCATTTTGAATATGACATGTTAATGTTTGTTGGGTTGGTTGCTGCCAATAATTTATGTATGTGTAGTTCATGTTTGATAATTGATAGGTTTTTGTATGTTGGATTTATTGGGTACTAATTTTGTGTTTGATTGTCATCAACTTTTAAATGAACGTCACTATTGGAACCCACAAAAATTTACTCATGTTTCCACTTGGGAATAAGTAAGTTATTGCCTATTTTTTTTATCATTAAATTTTAGTTAACTTTGTAATTGAAACTTTTATTATTAACTTAATACTTGGTCTGAACTTGATAATATTTTTAACATATTGAAATTTCTATTATTGTTAATTTAGTAATTAATATTATTGTCTAGCCATACGTAATAGTTTAGATTATAATATGAATTGGTTATGTTGTATTTAAACTAATAGAATGAGAACTTAATTGATTATAAACTGATTATGTTGTATTTAAACTGATAGAATGAGAACTTAATTGGTCATGAACTGATTAGGTTGTATTGAAAATGATATAAGGATAACTTAATTGGTTATGAACTGATTATGTTGTACTCAAGCTTTTATTTTTTCCAATAAATTAGTGGCAAGAGATTTGACAGTGGTTCATTTTCAACCTTGAATTGGTTATCTCACATATGGTGAGTCGAATTTCAAGGTTATAATTTAACATTTATATATTTATGTTGATGTATTCTACTTTATTTTATTACTAGGTTATATTCTTGATATTCTTATGAAATTAATTTCATTTTTGTTATACGTACGACTGCTTCATCATCAACTATATGCATAATACTCATCAAGTTCCAAAATATTGCTTTACTATTTTTATTAATAGATTTAGATTGAAATATATAATTATACTCATTATGGATGACCCTAATTATAATTAGGGTTATGTTGTTTGTTGTATGCCTTAGATGTGTACAACTTATTCTGGATGAATGTAATTATAAAGTTTATGACTCATTTTTTACGATGTTTGCAAGCTTTTGATTTGGATGAAATCCTAAACAACATGAATGACATGAAGGTCTTTAAAATTTTGGTCTAAATTGATGACATGTTTGATGTAAACTAGTGTTTTAAAAAATGGGCCTTTAGTTAAATTGTCCAAACTCGACCGGTTGTTTAGCCCTATCCCATGTGACAATAATATCAAATACGACACATTCAACAAGTTATTATAAATGTTTCTATTGCACATTAATTAATTTAATCCTCAAAGAGTTATTGTTGTATGTAGCGAGCCCTTAATGAATAGTTCAAAAATATGGCTTTCCGTTCATTTCACACGATTATACTCATGAATTCAAACGATATCTCACTCCTTATCTTATTTCGATATTTTCACACGCAAATACGAGTCCACAAGAAAAAAACATTTGTTCTTTGACTATTTGTCATTCAATTGATCTAATTCGACAATTGATAGGTAGACGTCAAAAATAAATTATGAGAACACACTTAAAAGGTGTCAATTTTCAAAATTGAATCAAGTCAATTTTCAAAATTGAATCAAGTCAATTTTCAAAATTGAGCCAAGTAAACTTACCCTAAATTGGAAAATATTTAGTGGATAATATAACCACTATTCACATGGTTGTTTTGGCGTTGGTTTCAATCAAATCAAACTTACGGTGAAGGACGATGCAAAATAATGAATACCATAAACGAATAAGTTGAATATTTTATAGATAATTTGGGATAGTTAAAGTTTAAGAAAATGTGTTTAATTGACTAACTAAATGAGTCAAATTAAATACTAAAATTTGGACAAAAACAAAGAGAATTTTCTGAAACAGTTATCGATCACCGATACAAAATGATAGCTAGTTGTTGTGTTTCCTCTTCCATTCACGGCAGTTGTGGAAGTCTTCAATTCTCTTTCTCATTTATTTTTTATTTATTTATTTATTCTATTAACACATTTAGGGATTTAAAACCTTCACACACACGGACTAAACCATTGGTCAATTATTTTATATTTTACTAAAAATAATTAATCATTATTAAATCTAACTTTTAATACTCCTTCAAACACCACTTAATTTTTGAAAATATTACTAATATTTTAGAACTAATATATCATAAATTGGAGTAGTTAAAATAATTAACTTTTAAAAAAATGCAAATTACTAATAATTGAAATTCTCTTATTTAAAATAATAACTATAATTATACTTATTTTTTCAAATACTCACATTAAAATACTACCATTATTAGAGCATAATCAAAATTACAAAATAAATAAATATAAATATATAACATCAATACTTTATATTAATTTTTTAATCATAATAAATATATATAAAACCACCATGCCATAACAAATATATAAAAATAAAGAAAATCAAACACAATATTACTACGATCTCAAGATAATTTTTTATAAAATAAATAACTAAAAATAGAAAATAGTAAGAAATAATTGAAATATAACTACACTTTACATCAATCAAACATACATGAGAATATCACATTAATTGCGTATGTGCATATACATCTAAAGTCATATAAAATTTATTTTTTAAAATAATACACTAAAAAATTGTTACTTTTAGAAAAATATATAAAATAAAATATTTATTATTTATATTACTCGTTTAATCCATATAAAACTAGCACATAATAGAAGACACTCACATAACAAACATTAATCATAAAATTAATCAACATATATTTTTAAATAATTTTAATACTAAATTAATTATTTAAAAATTTATTTCATTAATAAAATAATTTATTATAAAATTTACAATATTAAATAGTTTACCTATTTATTGAATTTTATTATGGACCATGGACTCCAAGCTTCTAATAACCTCCGACTATTCATTTAGTGGAGGGGTCAATTATCTTTATTTGCACATATCTTTTAAGTACCTTAACAAAGTAAAAGAGACACATGCTCAATGTGTATTCTTAATTAGTATTCATGTAATAAGCCGATCTTGACCCTTCTTCCCGTGTTCGTACATTCACCTTCAATACATTATTGAAAGCTAATATCCAGTAAAAATGAGCAAACATGAGATTGGACGAACATCCACCATTACATAAAGGTTAAAGTTATGACGATCAATGTAATGTTGTGTATTTTTTGAATAAAAAATAATAGAGTTATATGGAGAGACAATTTTTGACAAAAATAATTGAGTGAATGCTCATTCAATCTCCAAAATTTTCAATTTCTTTTATTGAATTCTAACTTATGATAATGTATTTAGAAGTGAGAAGACAAAATAAAAGAATCAACTAACCATTCACCACAAAATAATTGTGGAGGGGATGATTTGTAGTTTGTGGGGTACGAGGACTATTAGGCCCACACAAAATCGCATCGGCCTTTTACAAGAAAGCCCATTTCGGAATACAGTTATCCATTAACCCCAAGTAAAACCCGTCAAACCATCCATTTCCTTTTTCATACTAACAAAAAGCTACCAAAAATGAAGATCCAATTTCGACGAGTGTCTTAAATCTGAAAAAAAATTAAAATAAAAAGAAATTGCTTCTTCCTTCAGACTCACACACTGTGAGATCTGCATCTAAATCTCTCTCTCTCTCTCTCTGTTTCGATTTCTCTCCCAACCGCTATCTCTCTCGCTCTCTCTCGTTTGCAATTGTGCGAGATCTGATCTGATTAGATCTGAAAACACAAAACCTTCAACAATGGAGAAATCATGCAGTCTAGTTGTTCACTTCGACAAAGGCACACCAGCATTAGCAAACGAAATCAAAGAAGCACTTGAAGGAAACGACGTCGCATCAAAGATCGAAGCACTGAAAAAAGCAATCATGCTTCTACTTAACGGCGAAACAATTCCGCAACTCTTCATCACAATCATCCGTTACGTTCTCCCTTCTGAAGATCACACCGTTCAAAAACTACTTCTCCTTTATCTCGAAATCATCGACAAAACTGATTCCAAAGGTAAAGTACTCCCTGAAATGATTCTCATTTGTCAAAATCTCCGTAATAATCTTCAACACCCTAACGAATACATTCGCGGCGTTACTCTCCGTTTTCTCTGTCGTATAAACGAATCTGAAATTGTTGAACCGTTAATTCCGTCAATTTTGTCTAATCTCGAACACCGTCATCCTTTCGTTCGTCGTAACGCCGTTCTCGCCGTTATGTCTGTTTACAAACTTCCACAGGGGGAACAATTACTCGATTCCGCCCCGGAAATCGTTGAGAAATTTCTGTCATCGGAACAAGATCCTTCAAGTAAACGTAATGCTTTTCTTATGCTGTTTTCTTGTGCTCAAGATCGTGCTGTGAATTATCTGTTTTCGAATATTGATAGGATTATTGATTGGGGTGAAAATCTTCAAATGATTGTTTTGGAATTGATTAAGAAAGTTTGTAGGAATAACAAAGGTGAAAAAGGGAAATATATTAAAATTATTATAAGTTTACTGAGTGCAACTTCAACTGCTGTTGTTTATGAATGTGCTGGTACACTTGTTTCGCTTTCGTCCGCACCTACCGCGATTAAAGCGGCTGCTAGTACTTATTGTCAGTTATTACTTTCTCAGAGTGATAACAATGTGAAACTTATTGTACTCGATCGTCTTAATGAGCTTAAGAGTTCGAATAGGGACATTATGGTTGATATGGTTATGGATGTGCTTAGGGCGCTTTCCACTCCTAATCATGATATTAGGAGGAAGACTATTGACATTGCTCTTGAGCTTATTACTGCGAAGAATATTGATCAGGTTGTTATGATGCTTAAGAAGGAAGTTGTTAAGACTCAGAGTGGGGAGCATGAGAAGAATGGCGAGTATAGGCAGATGTTGGTGCAGGCTATACATACCTGTGCAATTAAGTTTCCGGATGTTGCGAGTACAGTTGTTCATCTTTTGATGGATTTCTTGGGGGATACAAATGTTGCTTCGGCTATGGATGTGGTTGTTTTTGTGAGGGAGATTATTGAGACTAACCCGAAGTTGCGCGTTTCTATAATTACTAGGCTGTTGGATACTTTCTATCAAATCCGTGCTGCAAGGGTTTGTTCTTGTGCTCTTTGGATAATTGGGGAGTATTGTTTGTCTCTTTCTGAGATTGAGAGTGGAATCGTGGCTATTAAGCAGTGTCTTGGTGATCTTCCCTTTTATACTATCTCTGAGGATGGAGATGGTCAGGAGACGTCGAAAGCCGTGCAGCAGGTGAACTCGACTACTGTGTCTTCTAGGAGGCCGGCGATTCTCGCCGATGGGACTTATGCTACTCAGAGTGCTGCTTTGGAGACTGCCATGTCGCCGCCTACCCTTGTGCAGGGCTCACTGTCTTCTATTGGGAATCTGAGGTCATTGATTCTTTCGGGTGATTTCTTCCTTGGGGCAGTTGTTGCGTGTACGCTGACAAAGCTTGTTTTAAGGTTGGAAGAGGTTCAGAACTCTAAAGTTGAAGTTAACAAGGCAACTTCACAGGCCTTGTTAATCATGGTCTCAATGCTGCAACTTGGTCAATCTTCAGTTCTTCCACACCCAATTGATAATGATTCTCATGACAGGATCATCCTTTGCATTAGATTGCTGTCCCTTACCGGTGATGAGATAAGGAAGATATGGCTGAAATCGTGCAGGCAGAGCTTTGTGAAAATGCTTGCAGATAAGCAGCGTCGTGAGACTGAGGAGATTAAAGCAAAGGCTCAAATTTCTAATGCACAACCAGATGACCTTATTGACTTTTACCATTTGAAGAGCAGAAAGGTACGATGTCTGTATTTGCTTACTCTTTTTTGTTATAATGTCATTATACTTTTTTCATCATTGCTTGAACTTTTTTTCTTTTGCATTTATTCGTATAATAATATTGTCAAGTCGTGGTATGTTGTGCATTTCTTGAATGAAGTCGTCATATTAATTTAGGTGTTCTGTCTGTTGGGAATAGTTTCGGCTAATGATTTATGATTTAGTTAGTTATGTGCTCAAAATCTCAATATACTTGCTCATCTGGTATTTTTTCGAATTTTTCAATCTGTGTACACTTATAATTCTTCAGGGTATGAGCCAACTTGAGCTGGAAGATGAGGTTCAGGATGATCTCAAACGTGCTACTGGAGAGTTTACAAAGGATGCAGATGATGCAAATAAACTCAATCGTATTCTTCAGCTCACTGGATTCAGTGATCCTGTTTATGCTGAAGCATATGTAACAGTGCATCATTACGACATTGTCCTTGATGTCACCGTCATCAACCGAACCAAGGAAACTCTCCAGAATTTATGTTTGGAGTTGGCAACTATGGGTGATCTCAAACTTGTTGAGCGTCCACAAAACTATACACTGGCTCCAGAATCAAGCAAACAGATTAAGGCCAACATCAAGGTTTCTTCAACTGAAACTGGAGTTATATTTGGTAACATTGTTTATGAGACATCTTCAAATGTTCTTGAGAGAACAGTTATTGTTCTAAATGACATCCATATTGATATCATGGACTACATTGCTCCTGCATCTTGTGCTGATGTGGCCTTCAGAACTATGTGGGCCGAGTTTGAGTGGGAAAACAAGGTATATCTCTCTCCTCTTTCTCTCATTTGGTGTTTTTTAAAACCAAAGGTTGAAAAAAATTATGGTTTTACCCTTTGTTGCTCATATCAACCTTCTGTTATTTTGGGTTGTTGCCTCTTGTGCTATTATTTAATATTAAGTATGTGCTCTTCAAGATATAATGTTTGATATATTCCCGACATTGTTCTGTCTGCAATATATGCTTTGATGATGTTATATTTGATAATGCCATTTTCGCATTGAAGTTGGTATATTTTTTATTAGTATTTTTCATGGCCATTGTTAATGTTGTCGTGATTGGATTCAAGTTTGATAGCAACTTATGTATACTGACTTTCCACCTTGGTAATATAATAGTAAGATGATACATGAGATAGAAACATGCAGATTGATTCAAGCCCCTAGGAGTAGGCTAATGATATTTGTATAGTTTGTAGGAATTTTTAGGTTTATCTTCTATCCTGTCATTGCACCCAAAAATTAACATGCTGAGTCTTTAAATCATTGGCTCTGTTGACTAAATTGACATTTGTGTTCTGTTCCCTATTAATATGAATTATACTAAGAAACGATAACAAAAATGAGGTAATTTATATTCTGCTGCTGCTCCTACTTCTCTACATCTCTCTTTGGGTGCGAATGGATAGGTAGTTCTAGGTGGTGTTTGCATTTCATTGAGTTAAGAACCAGATACTGGATCTTGTATTAGTTTTATAGTTTATATATCTGTTATAACATGTGATGCTGCTGTCTGGGTTATTGCATGCTTTGAATAGCTACAGGTATGAGTATCTTATCCCACAATGTGATATGCTGATATGGATTATATATTTTTTAAAATTGCTTTCTAATCTAAATAAAACAGACTGTAATGGGTTTCTGTAACCGGTTTCATCGGATTTTTAGAAGCTGCTCTAAATAGTTTTCCGAGGAGGAAGAAGCATGAATATGATAGAGATATGCGCACCCAGAATATGTATTTCTGCATTAACTAGATGTTGTTTATATGATTCTCTTATTAACATTATTTTATGTCATAGGTTGCTGTAAATACAGTATTACAAGATGAGAGGGAGTTTTTGGGCCACATTATCAAGTCTACAAACATGAAGTGCCTGACTCCACCGTGAGTTCCTTTACCTTTTCCTTTGTCTTATTGTTGAACCTCCAAATATGCATACACTTTATGACTGTTGTTGTCTCTGTGTGTGTGCTTTTTCAATTAAAAACACGCCTAAAAATGTAATATAACTGTGGAATCCATTAATATTTCTACATTTCATGTAATTGCTGTGTCTTGATTTAATGCAATTTGATTAATTTGGGGTTTCGTTGTCTCGTGTTCAGATCGGCACTGGAAGGCGAGTGTGGTTTCCTAGCTGCAAACCTTTATGCTAAGAGTGTTTTTGGTGAAGATGCTTTGGTGAACGTGAGCATTGAAAAGCAAGGAGATGGTAAATTGAGTGGATACATCAGAATAAGAAGTAAAACTCAGGGAATTGCTCTGAGTCTTGGTGATAAAATAACTTTGAAGCAAAAGGGAACTGCTTAATAGGAGCAATTGCCCCCCATTTCTCATATGCTTCTCTGCTTTTATGTGTTGTCAACAACTTGTGTAGCTTCGAGTGGCAGGCTATAACTTCAAGCTTTGGTTATTATTGCTTCAAATTCTTGTGGCTTTTGGTTGCAGCCAACTCTTTAGTATTAATTTTTCTCTTTCAAGTTCCATTTTTGTTTGTATTCTTTCTTTCCTTGGATTGGATATTACTCAACAAAAATCCTTGTTGCCCATATTTTATTTTTCTTCACATGGGATTGGACACCGTATATTGATATATAATCTCAATCAAATGACTATTTCTTTTGGTTGGCCCAACTTCCATATTTCCTTCGATAATAGACCCCAATAATGATGATAGTTAGTGTGTGAATGATTATTTTATTTTATAGGTAAATGTCAATAAATTAGTAGAGTTAGATTTTCGAGTTTCAACTTAGGACCTTCAGTTTAAATCTTCTTTGGTGTCTCTTAGTTCACCAACTGAGCATTAGTATTATTAATAATTTTTTTGTGGTTTCTTTTCACATTTGAAGCTAATTATTTTTTTGTGAAAATAAATAAATCATTTCTATTGAGTCTAAAGTATATTACCAGCATTCTCTGTATCTTTGTTGAGAAAGCTTTGTTTCTGTTTTTCTGGAACAAGTTGTGAGGGAAAGAAGATTGAAATGTATTATAGCTTTTCAGTTGTATGGATTCGACTAAATAAATAAAATACATAAACTGTATAAATCTTTGTATGCAGTTCACAAGTCAAAGTAGTGTATCTCGATAATCATAAATTAATTATCTGCAATCACCATATTCTTTACTCATTCCATAAATCTGTTTTTTATTCTATGTTGTTAAATTCCTGCCAACTTTCCCCTTGAAATTCCTCACAAAAGCACCCCAATAAAAAATAACATTAAAGTGTACATTCCTTTCATCAATCAGAAAATGCGACGCATTTGGTTGGGAGATTGTTGAGGTAATTGAAGCATGACTTGAATGTCTTAGACTTCACATCAAACAAGAAAGTTAGGACAACATGATGAATAAATAAATAAGGTCATTTGCTTGGTTTATTAAAACTCATAATGTCAACACGTTTTTGAAGAGTTTATTAAAACAACTTTTGACATATTTATAAATTGTTTACGGTTTATTTTTAAAAACTCTCTTAAGATAATTTATAAAAATAACTTATATAAAAATGATTTCACTTCTAGAAATTTAAAATTAATTTTGATGCATTCAGAGAGATATAAAAACTATGATTTTTACATAAATTTATTGTTGAAGTTATTTTTTATGTGACGGTACACATAAACCCCTTTATATTCAATTTATTTTTAATTAAAACTAATTCATTCAAAATTAATTTGACATCGGAAAATCAAACACATGGTTTCATATATTGCTCAGAGATTGGTTGAAAACATACGGTACCCCAAATCAAGGAAGCTCTACTGCATGGTGGTTGAAGTTTCTGAGATGTTTATATTGCAAGTGAAGTTATCTCCTTTTTATTTTAACTTCGTTTGTTGAGTTTGGTGAAAGAAAGTGTATAGTTCGATAAACAAGAAAACCAACAAAGATTATCTTTTTGTTCATTAAACTAAACAAAAACATCATATGTTTCAAATCTAATCATTTCTCAATACAAACACTTTTATTTATTTCCAATTTTTAATATGGAAACCAAAGACAACAACAACATTGAAGCTACAAGAAAGTTCTTAACTTCTACCTTAGAAACATCAAAAGCTATTGCTTCTTCATTAGATGAATCTGGTTCAAGATTGAAGCTTCTTAACAAAAAATGTTTATCATTGCAAACTTCACTTAAACTCATCTCAATGCAAAGTTTTTCATTTTGTGATGTTGAAAATGGTATGAACAGTGTTCTATGTTCTGTTTCAGCAGTAGTTAAAGTTTTTCAATGTGTTAATCAGTTGGAAAATTCTCTCTTGATAGAACCAAGTTATGATTTTTTCACATATGTCTCAAACACAAAGAAGCTTGAAGAAGCATTGAAGCTTCTCACTGATAATTGCAAGTTAGCTTCATGTTGGTTGAGAAGTGTTTTTGAAAAAAAACCAACATATACAAATGATATTTACCTTTTGAATATAGAAAAAGTCTTAAGTATATTGCAAGAATTGCAAGCCATGGAAGACGGTGCGCGCCTCGACCGAGGAATTCTTGGTATTGCTCTTGACAAACTAGAGATTTCTTTTCACAAACTTTTAATGTCAAACACTATGCCTCTTCCTTTGGTTTCACTAATTCGTCAGCAAAATATCATTGAAAAACAAGGTTTTCCGTTTCCGAGTTCTTTAACAAGTAAGCTTCAAGTCATTGCCGAGAGATTAAATGCCAACAACAGGCTAGACAAGTGTCAATCTATGTATGTTGAAGTTCGATGTATGAATGCGCAACGAAGTTTGAAGACTTTAGATTTAAACTACCTTGAGATTCCGATATCTGAGTTTGAGGATGCACATGGAATAGAGAGTTGTATAGAGCAATGGAGTATTCATTTGGAGTTGGTTGTGGAGAAACTTCTTGAGGTTGAGTTTAGGCTCTCTTCAATAATCTTCGAGAAAATCAATCCAGAAGCATCGATGAAATGTTTCGCAAAGATTGCGATTGAATCGGGAATTTTATCCTTTATAAAGTTTGGAAAATTTGTTAGTGAAAGGAAAAATGAGCCTTTGAAGTTATTGAATTTGTTGTCTATGTTTAGAGTTTTAAATGGTTTAAGACTAAAATTCAATAAACTTTTTAGAGGTGAAGCTTGTGAAGAAATTAGAATTGTGACAAAGGATCTTATCACAAGAGTTGTGAATTGTGCTAGTGAGATTTTCTTCCAACTTTCAGAACAAGTGAAGTTGCAAAGACCATCTTGTCCTCCCTCAGATGGAAGTGTTCCTAGGTTGGTAAGTTTTGTCACTAATTATTGCAATAAGCTTCTTAGTGATGAGTATAAACCACATTTGATACAAGTTTTGGAAATTCATCTTAGTTGGAAAAAGGAACTATATGAAGAGGGTATTTTTTGGACTCAAATATATAGCATAATTAAGGAAGTTGCATTAAATTTAGATGTTTGGTCAAAAGCCTATGAAGATATCACTTTGTCTTATTTTTTTATGATGAATAATCATTGTCATTTCTATAATTTAAAGGGTACTTTAGTTGGAAATATGATGGGAGATTCTTGGTTAAAAGCACATGAACAATATAAAGAGTATTATGCATCACTTTATTTGAGGAATAGTTGGGGAAATCTTCAAAATATTCTTGTTGTTCAAAAGGACATAGTTTCATCTTCTATGATTTTTGAAGATTTGGCTAAGAGACTAAAGACTTTCAATCTAGCTTTTGATGAAAGGTACAAAAAGGAATGTAAATGGATAATCATTGATGAAATATTAAGGGAAAATATATGCAAGCATTTAGTGGAAGGTATTGTACCAATTTATAAGGTGTACTTGAAGAATTACATTTTGTGTGTTGAAAGTGATGATGGTGTGGTTGATAAGCATATTATTAAATATACAGCAAAGGGTTTGGAGAATAAGATTTGGTCATTGTTTCAACCAAAGATGAGGAAGCATGGTGATAGCATTAAACACAAAGATTTGATTAGTAAAATAAAAGAAGTGAGTCATCATTTTCGGTTGAGTTTAGTTGCTTTATAGTTATGTGTTTTATTTTCCTTGTATTTGGTAGATGGAATGTTAAAGTACTCTGATAAACTAATTTTAATGTACTCTAATGTATTATGTTTTTAAAAAAATGACAAGCAAGATAAATTTTAGAGTAAGTTTCTTCAGATTAGACAAACAAACTATGTCTCTCACACTTAATTAGAATGTCTAATTCCAATCCGTATTGCTACTTTTATTTTGAATAAAATGAGTTAAGTTTGGTCCTAATAAAATTAAGCAAACAAAGATACAAATTATTAGCATGTAGGCCATCACTATTACTCCATTCATAAGTGGTTTAGGGTATGTTTAATAGTCATAATAAGAGATAATATATATAACAGTTTTTTTATTAAATATATATATATATATATATAAAATAAAATAAAATATGTATAATATAATATGCAAGAAGTCTTAAATATTTTGGCGACCCTATTCAAATCTTAAAAATTGAACTACAAATAAAAAAATTGTAATTTTAATTATAAAAAAAGGGTAAAATAAATTTTAATCCCTAATTTTTTTTTAATTCATTTTTAGTCTCTATTTTGATTTTGATTTTTATGTTTATAAAAAAAGTGATATTTAAAGTCCCTATAAAATAAAATTTATAATAAAAATAAATAATTATTTTTTTTAGAGACTAAACTAGAATAATTTTTTTTGAAGCCCTCACCAATTGAGAGTCGTGTGTGTTATTGGGCTGCTTGCATAATCCAATAGTCAACCCTGACAATATATAGGTGTAAATTGGTGAGATGGAGGGGATAGATCAATCATTCGCCACCCACCAAATCCGTCTTTGTGTTGAACATTATTCTATCATACCTCTCTCGTTAAAAAATTTATCTTGAATATGAGCTGAATTAAAAATAATATGATAAGATAAGAAATGTACATGTAAATTATTCAGTTACCCTTATAAAATACAATTTAAATTACTACAAATTGAAAGAAACTCTATTATCTTGTGCGAAATTTATTCAATTGTGGAGTTTGTGGGCGAGTCCGAAGATTGTGTCTGGTAAAGGTTGACGACAACGATTTCTTGTTCTTCTCAAGGTGCATCTCATGTGCAAGCATGAATGGCTCGAGATCGTCCAACAAGTATGGGTTCTCTTTGCTTGTGACGATAGCAATCACATGATCGTAATCTTTAGGTAGGGCTTCAAGGACGATTTCAAAGAGATTACACTGAGGAACAAGATCTCCAATGGCTATTAAAGATTCATTGATAGTATGAACATGAAAGATGAACTCGTCAATTTTACGATCTCCTTTAGTGAGGTTGTGCCTTGGTTGAGAGTAACGTGTGAAAATGATGGTGAATTTCTTTCCAAACTTGCCATGTACAGTGACAATCAACAAGCTTTGTGAGGATCGAATCATAAATTATTGAAAGAATCCAAGTACAAATGAGTGCATCTTGTTGCTCCCACTCTAGAAATAGAGGATTGAGACGATTTGTAGTGTGAACAATTTCAGCCAAGAATCGTAACAAAGCTAAAGGTTTAGTGATGAACTTTTGAAGCTTGTGGCAGCGAATCATGCCTTCAATTTGTTGTTTTCATTGCTTGAAGTTCTTCTCATTAACAATGCAGTCAACAAAGTAAACACTTGAATGATTGTCTTTATCAATTCACAATAATGTTGTCTTGAGGAAATGACGAAAAAATACATGCTAAAACAAGGTAGAAAGAACACTGTTAGAATCTAAACAATTTTGTTTCAATGACAACACAATTTATGAATATATACACTAATGCATTCTAAACTCATCTTTAGATGTTTGAAATGAGGTATTCAATTCTTCATCATTGTTGTGAAGCTGTAGAGCTTGATCATAATTGCAACTTTTTTCTTTTTTGTGAATTACGTATGGAATAATAGAAAAATAGTTTGTGATTTTTGTTACTCGATCTTAAAAAAAAGTAAAAAAATAAAAAACACTTCATTTAAAATAACCACTAGATAGATGGTAGTTTGATATTTAATTTTTGTTAGTAGTACAGTAAATAAAGAAAAAACAACTACTTTTAGTGGAGTTACTCTTCTAGTTTTTAAATATATATTAGAAGATTTAATGAACTTTAAGATAAAATAATATTTTGTATCATGTAAAAAAATAAAAAGAATATTTTGTGAATGATATTAATAATAAAAATCAATAAAGAAAATAATTTAAAAATAATACTATGGAATAAAAAAAAATCTATAATTTTAAAGTGATGAAATACTTATATATACGAGATTGAAATTAAAAACTAAAAATAAAATTTTGTTCGTTTCTGTTTTCAATTTTATCTTTATAATTATATTTTGTTTTGTTTCCAACACATAACAACAATCTATTAGAACCAATATCACATGTAACCGAAAAAGAAAACTAATTTTAGTCTTACATTTCTCCGTTCAACAAGTAACTTTTGTATATATTAAAACTGAAATAAACCAATTAAATTAAAACATCTATTAAATAGAATGGGCCGCAAATATTAATTACAGAAGCAAAAGGAGCGCATCAAGGAAAGGAGCAGAATGGGGCTTGATGGAGACGCGTAGCAGGTTATAATTTTCTCAACTAAAATGTCTTCCTCCACTTCCACACTCATTTCTATACTCTTCTCCTCGTCCTCCACGCTACGACGTCGTTTACCTCTCGTTCGCGCGTTTTGCATTCTCTTGCACTCCTTGTATTCTTCTGCTCTCAAAACGGCGTGCGTTTAATATCTCTTACGGTATTTATTCTATGCTCCCTCACTCTCTCTATATTAAAGACTTCAATATGCATCTTTATTTCATTGATTTTTGTTGGTATTTCAATGTATGTTTTGACTAAGATTAAGATTTGTGGATTTTTTTTTTACTAATCATGAATGTGTCAAAGTTTGAGTCATTTATAAATTTTTCATTTAATATAGAACAAAAATGTCACAATCTATTAGAACAAAAATCACATATTACAAAAAAAAAAATTGATACTATTTGCAGAGTGAAAGAAGGCAAGAACTTAGGTGCAGAGTGAAGAGGTTGCATCAAAATGCTGAGAAGAGTTTTTCACCAATCTCGCACATTTCATCGCTCCATCGCAGCCGCATCATGCTATTCATCTTCTACAATCTCCATCGACCGTTCTTCCCTTTGTAACCCACCTGGTTTGTACTCCTACAACTCTACTCTCTTCCTTTCTTTCTTCCTTTTTTTTAACTTCTCTTTCTTCTTCTTTCTCGTAGACCATTCTCACAACCCCACTTCCGATTCCGAACTCGTCAAACATCTCAAAGGAATCATCAAGGTAGCTACTCCTCACTTCATTTATATTCTATTATGTAATTCAATTTCCTTAGCTATTACAACAACACCCTAATTTTATTTCAGCATCATCAAAATTGGCACTTTTCCCCTTTTTTACACTTGGGTCTTCAAAATTTGTTTTTTTTTATTTTTTTTTATTTTTTTAATTCTCAGTTTCGTGGAGGTCCTATCTCATTAGGTGAATACATGTCAGAAGTTTTAACAAATCCTAAAGCTGGATATTACATCAATCGAGATGTTTTTGGAGCTGAAGGTGATTTTATCACATCTCCTGAAGTTAGCCAGATGTTTGGTGAGGTTAGCTCAATTGAATTATCCACTAACTTTTCAGTTTTGTGAATAAATAACATTTTTCTATGTGAACTGTGTTTGCAATTTTCATGAAGGATTCTAATTTGTTGTTTGTGTAAACTTTTAGATGGTTGGTGTATGGGTGATGTGTTTGTGGGAGCAAATGGGTCAACCCAAAAGAGTAAATCTAATTGAGCTGGGTCCCGGACGAGGAACTCTTATGGCTGATCTTCTCCGTGTATGGAATCACAATATCAATATGATTTTGTACTCATAATTTCAATTTCAATGTTTTTACCTTTTGTTTAGATTGTCTATTAAACATTAGAAAGGCTGCATGTATAGTATTATGATTAAAAATATGCTTTTAACTTGTTATAGGGTGCTTCAAAGTTTAAAAACTTCACTGAGTCTTTGCATATACACTTGGTGGAGTGTAGCCCTGCACTACAAAAGCTTCAGCACAAGAATTTGAAATGTGTTGATGAAGAGAATGCAGATGAAGATGCTGATAAGCGAACTTTTAGCTCTTTGGTTGGCACCCGCACTCCTGTGTCGTGGCATGCTGCATTGGAGCAGGTTCCTTCAGGATGTATGTATTGTTTTTTCAATGAACATATGATTTTGAACATAAAATAGAATGTTTGACTTCTTATTACATGAAAATATAATTTGTTTTCTGTCATTCATTAATATAAATTTTTTTAATGTACTATATTTGAATAATTCCCTGACCAAGTTATTCCTTTTGCTGTGCTCCAGCGCCGACAATTATCATTGCACATGAGTTCTTTGATGCTCTACCAGTCCATCAATTTCAGGTAATAAAATGCTTGTGCTATTAAGCTCAACTAAAACTATGGTATATATAAAGCAGCAAAATTAAGAGCTGAAATTCTGCAAGATTTTTACTTTCACTGTCTTCCATGGTGCCTCAACCGTTTTTTATTTTTGTATGCTTTCATCCTCTCCTGTTCTTTTCCGTTTTTTCTGGTAACTGATATATTACTTTATCTTCTGTATTCATTTGCATTAGTCCACCTAGGACATTCCACTAGACTAGTGCATTACAATGCTGGTCTAGCAGCATTTTTAATATTATTGGCATTACTATTGTTATTGGCATGTGTCTGTGAAATATGATTTAATTTTTTTGGGTCTACAGAAAGCATCCCGTGGCTGGTGTGAGAAAATGGTTGATGTGGCCGAAGATTCATCGTAAGTATGGTAATATATTCTACTTGAAATTGGCGTTCTGCTGGATTCAGACTGGTATTGATACTTACATATATTTGATAGGTTACATTTTGTTCTATCTCCACATCCTACACCTGCGACTTTGTATCTGTTGAAGAGAGTCAAGTGGGCTGCAACTGAGGAGATTGCAAAACTCAATCAAATTGAAATTTGCCTCAAAGCTATGGATTTGACCCAGACCATTGTTGAAAGGATAAGTTCTGATGGTGGTGGAGCTCTAATCATTGACTATGGCCTGGATGAAGTAATCTCAGATAGTCTCCAGGTCTAGCATCTCTCCCTTCTTATCTTAATCATACCACTTTCTAGTTTTTACCGTGTTATGTCTCCACGTACGCTGCCACTAGGAATCTATTGTATTGTGCCATGGAGAACCATTAGATGTGTTGCTCTAAATAATTGTCATCCAAAGATAAAATTGCAATTTCTTTTCATTTGTTGATGAGGTTATATTTAGATTATCATTTTTCCTTATGCTGTCTTTAGCGGTTTTTGAATTAAACAGGCAATACGGAAACACAAGTTTGTCCATCTTCTAGATGACCCTGGATCTGCTGATCTCAGTGCGTATGTTGATTTTGCTTCTATCAGACATTCCGCAGAGGAAGCTTCAGGTGCTTTTCCACACACTGATAGTCCCGACACGGTTTTATGATTATAATTTGACACCAGAAGTATACATACATGCCCAAAAACTAAAGATTTGTTTCTATCTGATTTAAACATTAATGCAGGAGAAGTGTCTGTCCATGGGCCAATTACTCAATCTCAATTTCTTGGCGCCCTTGGAATAAACTTTCGCGCTGAATCCCTCCTTCAAAACTGCACAGAAGAGCAGGCTGAATCTTTAAGGACCGGATACTGGCGTCTTGTAGGTGACGGTGAAGCTCCGTTTTGGGAAGGAGGTGATAATAGTGCTCCAATTGGTATGGGTACTCGCTATAAGGCAATGGCTATTGTCAACAAGAACCAAGGTGTTCCAATTCCTTTTTAGTAAAAGCCTAATCAATGCTAATTGAACTCTCCCAAGACCAGAGTTGGTTTTCTGTGCATGTAACATTATACATTACTTTTTTTCCTCTTATTATTTAATCATTTTTTTGAAAAACTTTAAAATAATGTCAATATTGCATTGTATTTATTAATCAATATAAGGAAATACTTGTTGGTCTCTTTTCCATACAATAGATTAATTTCATTACAGTAGAAGAATGAAGTACACTGCAAATCACATGTAGTTTGTAGTGTGTGTTTAACAGTCATATGTTACAAGTGATGGCTATGATGCCTAAACCATTCTCAAAGAAAATTATAACAACAAAAAAGTGCATGATTGCGAGAATCAGTAGCGGTATTTGGTATTGTAATCTTTGGGAGAGATGACAAGACCGCGGCATTTCCTAGCACCACGGTAGACAGTTTTAATGATATTAATGAACTCTTGCTTGTCGTTAAGACCTCAATTAATCTTACTGATGTTACCTGTTCCAAGGTCTATCATTATGTGCTTGTTCCATGGTGTTGAAAACAGGCATCTTTGTGATGTCCCCCTAATATATCACCGCAAATTTTGGATAAACCACCATTTTGTTATTTGAAAATTTAGGACAATAGTCGAATCATCAAAAATATCATTTAATTTGACAGTAAATTATATTTGTCATGAATTTTTATAATATTTACTTGTACCTTTTATGAATCAAAATGATTTTCAAAGACTAAAATTGTAGCTTATCCATTTTTTTACCATCTCAATTGATACCGGCACTTCATCTATTTTTGAGTTTTTTTAGATGTAAAATCTCATTAAATTATCGTAGTTTTGTTAACAACATTCAAGATGAGATTATTTATGACTATTGAATTCTGGGAGTTAAGGAGGCATATTTTTCTCTGACCATTCACAGTGGGTATTATCTATTGTTTTATTTTATTTTTGATGGAGTCTAATAAAGCCATGAAATATGAGACTTATATGAGACGTCTATACATCGAAACATGCTTATCTTTTGCAGACAAAGGCTACTCAGAATGATTTAGTCACTCAACATGATCTTATTTTGAATAAATCGATGTCTTTGAAAGTGTAAATTTTAGCTTAGAGATTTTTGAGTAATCTCATGCAAGCAAAGATTAACTTGGTTTATACGTGAAATTGTCAATTTGTGTTAATCTCTTAGCGTTGGATCATGTATTAGAGGATTATGGTGGTAGTTGAACATTAGTAGTTTGCGTTTCTAATTAATCCCTAATACATGCTCAATCGTACTATAATAAGTGAAATTAATTATTCACATTTAAATCATTTATTAAGAAATAAAAAATAGAAGTTTTATGTTGAAATAAATAAAATTTAAACTTTTAAAAAGTTGAATACACAAATTTCAATACACTTGTTATCATTTTTAAAAAATAATTTAAGCAACGATTTAAAAGATAAATACTATCAGTATAAAATTACAGTGACATATATACTTTCCCACATTGTTTTATTTTTGTAAGGATATTTTGATCAAGCAACAAGTACAATCTTGACAGACTTGATTGGACACTGCAACTACACCTTTAAACAGTATGCACATGTGACAGAGCAAAGTATGACTTCAAAATAGATGTCCAATATTCTTAAATTTTGCATTTATCAAAACAGCAACAAAGATCATTCTGGTTTATCAAATGATCATTCTAGTTTATCAAATGATCACTCTGATTTATTACCAAGATCATTTATCAAATGATTATTCTGGTTTATTACAAGATCATTATGGTTTATCAAATAATCACTTTGGTTTATTACAAGATCATTCTAGTTTTTACTACATTCAATAATGACCAATCCAATAATATTCTGGTATGCAAAATGACAAATATTTCATTAATCAAGATCGTTCTAGGCTGCGAAAATATATCAACCTCTCATTATAAGTAAACCAATCTTCAAAACAAAAGAACATAATCATACAACAAAATTGTTTTTGACAGATTCAATCAACAAAAAACAAATCAAAACAAAGTATCAAGAACAAATAGCAAAATCAATCTCCAGATTGATGACTAAGATAAACAAGTACAACCTGGATAGAAATGATAAAGTCAATGCATCACTAGCACACATATCGAACATAAAAGCTTGACACGCAACAATTGTCAGAAATTCAAAATCCAACAAATCACTCAAAACATAAATGAAGATCGTTCTGGTTTTCACAACTTTAATCCAAGAACATTCTGGTTTACAAAGAACAAAATCTAATGTAATTTAATCTACTCAAGATCATTTTGGTCTTCAAAAGAATCAACAAATTCAAAGCAATGCACAAAAAGTAAATTATAAGATTAATCTTCAAAATTGATGGCTTAGGCATGTACAACTTGGACAAATGAGGCACTGCATCCCTTACACAAGTACATAATAACATGATTTACAAACAGTTGTCAAAAATGACAAATACAAGCATTTGCCCAAAACACAAACGAAGAACGTTCTAATGATCAAGTAGGAACATTCTTTATTTATTTTCAACACATGCCTATTACTTTATAGACCTAACAACTTGTCTTACAAAAACTATATGAGCTAGCACATACCTTCAAGAAACCTATAAAAGGAACCTCAAGGCAAAGGAAATATCAAGAGTTCAATTTACAAATCTATCAACACTTGTTCAAGTAATAAAAAGTCAAAACACTCTTCAAGCAAACTCCAGCTCTCTTCATTATATCTTTGGATCATCATTTATTGAGTTTGTCTTTATTTATCTCGAACAAGTGTTGGGAAGTTTCAAGATTCCAAACACTTTTATCATACACATCATTTGTAACTCATGTCTTTCTTTTATGTTAGATTGACTGTGTTTGTAAAATTCTTTTTAAGGCTGAAAGATGATTGTAAAAATCATTTTTAGGTTGAAGGGCGAAAACACTCTTCAAGCAAACTCCAGCTCTCTTCACTATATCTTTGGATCATCATTTATTGATTTTGTTTTTATTTATCTCGAACAAGTGTTGAGAAGTTTCAAGATTCCAAACACTTTTATCATACACATCATTTGTAACTCATGTCTTTCTTTTATGTTAGATTGAATGTGTTTGTAAAAATCTTTTCAAGGCTGAAAGATGATTGTAAAAATTATTTTTAGGTTGAAAGGTGAAGATTGTAATTGATCAAGGAGTGATCAAGATAAAAGGTGTGAAGGAGAACATTTTGGTTCTAAAGCACATAGTGAAAATATCACGGTTGTGAGGACTGGACTAGCCCGAGTTAGATGAACCATTATATCCCTTATCTTTAATTATTTGCACACACAAATTACACTTCATGATAAACTAATTTGTTTTATTTACTTCTAACATATCCATAATATTATGGGCATTCTGTTTTAACCAAGACTAATCTTGAGTTAATTTAAATTAAGCACATGAATCAGAATTTTAAAAGGAACACAATTAAAATCCTCCATTTCTTGTGATTGACATTGCTACATCAATTGGTATCAGAGCACTGCATCTAAAGTTGAGCACCTAACAAGTGTTAAAGGAAAAAATTTATAAAGAAAAAATAATGTCAAAAGCCAACATGTGCTTAATGGAAAACTTAGAAAATAATGAAGTAACCATCTTTGAACTTTGTCCTTTATGTGAACAGATGAAAAAATAATTTGATAATTTTTTGTGATTCAAATTTTCTTTCTAAAAAATGTGGTTTATAAAAAGAACAACTCTATAATGAAAAAGAAGAAAAAGAGAAAGTCCAAGCTATGAATGACGAACTCTGAAAGATCATTTAAAGTCTGCAACAATCTCATTTAAAAAAATTTGAGCAACAAAAGATTCTCAATGAGATACTCATACAAAAAAATCATCTTCTATAATGTTTTGAAACTACGGAAGAAAAGACCTCTTTAAAAATAGAAGTTCATGAATTGAAAAATGACTTAACCAACTTGGTAAATACCATTAAAACTTTTCAAAAGAACATGATACCTGAAGAAGGGATATTAGACAAAAACGATTTACGTTTCAAAACTTCCCAAAAAGAAAAGCTTTATAAAAGATGCTCTTACCATAACAAAATTGGACATCTTGATTCCATATGTTTTTACAAAAAAAAAAGGATAAGAAATTCCAAGCAAAACGATTTCCAAAAAAGAACGTTCTGGTCTCATATTAGAACATTCTCCAAGAATAAAAAAGAAGTGTTCTTACTATTCAAAAATTGGTCATGTTGAACCAAACTATTATCACAAGAAAAAATATTCCAGAAGAAGATACACTAACCATTAAGGACCCAAACAAATATGGGTACTAAAATCATTACTAACTTGTGATGTAGGAACATCATCCAACAATCAATAAAGAATGTTGATACATGAACCAGGCTTGCTCCATACACATGAATGGAAAAGTATGGTGCCTCCTCTCATTACAAATATTTGGAGGGTCTATAACATTTGGAAATATTAACAAATCAAGGGTACAATGTATCATTAGTTGAAGTAATTTTGCATAGATTAAAGATGTTTGATATATAAAAGATAACTTTGTAAAATTGCTTTTAAAATTTATTTTTTAAACCCCACATGGCTGAAGTAAAACAAACATCCTTATGTTTCAGTTTAAAGAAAAATTCTTATGTTTTATACTCATATGAATTTCCAACCAAATCATGTTTTTTAGTCTTTTGAAAAAGATTGTCATTTCTATAAGAAATTGTCAAAGGAAATTTGAAACATCATTCTTCAAATAATTCTTTGATGAAAATGAGATTTTACATGATTTGCTTGTCAAAGAACTTTCCAACAATATGATGCTGTTTTTAGAAAATATAGTTACAAGAAATGGATAGAACAATTTTCAATGAATCAAGTGTTGGAAAATGATTTTGGGGAGAAGCCATAAAAATGGTTTGCCATGTTTTTAATCTTGACTCTATTAGCAAATATCTTTAACATACCTTCATATGATTTTTTTTGAAAAATGGAAAGCAAAATATATTGTACTTTAATATTTTTAAATGTCATTACTGTGCTTAGCATGATAAAGAAAATATGGACAAATTTGTTTTAAAATGCCATCAAAGTATATTTTATGAATACTCTACATTCTATAAATATTATAGAATATAAAATCTAAAGGGCTAAACTATAGATGAAATTATGCATATTATGTTTGATGAATATGTTGATTTTTATGATGAAAGATATGATGGTGAAGAAAAATAATTACAATGTTAAAATTAGATAAATCATAAAGTTGATAATGTTCAAATATCATCCATGAAAATTCTAAAGTTTGATCATGGAGTGGCAAAACAAAACAAAAATTTAAGAAAAAGATCAATTTAAGCAAAAAGGTTCATACCAAAACTTTCTACACAAGAGTAAAACATTCTCCACAAGATTAGAATCTTCTTGATAGTGAATATGTTTCATCCAATTAAAACTATTGTTGTCTATCACGATGATATGGTTGGAGAACATCAATGCGACTACTATTTCTCAAACATAGCTAAAAATTAATGAATGAAACAATCTTGAATTAATGTCATAATGGAGGAACTCTCTCAACAACAAAAGCTAAATTGTCTCATTTCAACCATCAATCAAGATAAACTAATAATCATGAATAGAAGCTCCAAATTTACAAAGATTTCTCGTCGTTGAACCTCAAGTGAAAAAGATCACCAAAGGAGTGGAGATAAATGAAAGGAAGATTGTGTCTATTGTGGAGGATATGGCAAGTAGGGAAATTTTGTGTAACAAGTGCTTGACTATGGTGAGGCTGTTGTCATGCCTGGTTTAATTGATGTGCATGTACATCTTGATGAACTTGGAAGAACTAATTGGGAGAAAACATCATTATAATTGGTGATCCTTTTGAAGAAACACATATTCACATTGTCCCCTTGTTTGATTAAGTATTTCTTTGGATCTTATCAAAGTATATCAATCCTTATCACCGACAATTTTAAGTATATCATGATAATTAATATTTATATTTCGAAGTTTTCGAATATTTAAGACGATTTTGTAATTTTCATAAATGGAGGTGAAAAATAGAATAATAATTTTTTTAATTGTATAATATTTTCTATAAAAATAGAAGTGAGAAGTACATGTGGAGTTGTACAGTATAAAACTCATTGTATAACTATATACTACATTTTAAAATATGATATATATTATATTTTTTAGTTGAAAAAAAAACTATGAGCTGGCTTTAGCAAAATTTTCATCTTACCGTCACCGCTTCGTTAGGGATCAGGGAAAGAGAAATTGAAACGAAAATACCAATCACCTTTTACCAAAAATTAAAAATTAAAAAATAAAAAACCAATCAACCAACCCAACAAACACCGTGACCGTGACTGTGACCGTGTCTTCTCTCTTTCTTCTTCTACCTTTCAGTTAACCTTCTTCTTCTTCTTCATTCTTATATTTCTAGATTCGCGCGTGGATCTCTCTACTTCATTTCAATTTAGTTATTTTTTAACCCTAAACTCACTCCGTTATCTGGTGTTGTGTTTTGAGTGAGTTGTTATGACGACGGTGAAGTCATCGTCACGGTCAAGAGCGGCGAGTGTTAAAGAAAACGGAGTTAAGCTTGAAGAAGGTCTCAGTCCTTTTAAGTCTGATAGATTCGATGCTGAGTTCTATGTTCAGTCCAGTTGCTCTCTAAACGACAAGGTGTCTTTTTATGGTTTTACTTTACCGTTTGATTTCCATTTCCGTGATCCTTTGTTTCTTGTTCTGATTATGCACTTTCATTTTAATCCCTGAGGTTTAATTTGTGTTAATTTCTCCATGATTGCTTCACAACTTAATTTATTATCTTCAAATTAATTAATTATTTTACTTATATTGATCAATCAGAAGTTTAACTATATATATGCGCATGATTCTATCTGTTAAAATTTATATTGCAATTGCAATGCTATCCCAAGCTCTGTAGCATTGACGCATCTGATGGAAGGTGTATCCCTGTGCTTGACACTGACATGACAACGACGCATTGATTAAATTCAATTAATTCATTTTCTTAAATCATAGTGGATGCAGCGGTTAGCACTGATATAACAATGTAGCATGGTGGAATTTGAATATACTGCTATTTTCTAGGAAACACAATTGACCATACTGATCCTTTATCAATCCTGTTATTAATAAAAATAAGAGTTTGAGATTGTGTCTAGTTGATAATCAACTCATTCTACTGGCTGAACATGGAAAGATTTGTATTAGTTGCTTCTTTGTCATCTAAGTATCTAATGGTGAAACATATTATTGGGTATGTTTGGTTCACACCATGTAAGGAGAATTTTTCTTGTCCTTGTATGATATATAAAATTTTCTAAATCAAATTTTGACGTTTGGTATCTCTCTTTTTCCCAGGAAATTAAGCAGTTATGCACATATTTAGTAGACTTGAAGAAAGCTTCTGCTGAGGAGATGCGCAGAAGTGTCTATGCTAACTATGCAGCCTTCATACGGTTAGTTGTGTGTTAGTTTGTATCAGTTTTTGGAAATTTACACTTGTCCTTAAACTAGTAACTAGTGAAGGAAGAGATTCAAGGTTCTCAAGTCAAACCGATTTTTTGTAATTACCATATTACAATATATAAACAATTTGACTTGTGAAGCAAAGATGTTGAGTACATACATGACTGAGTCACATAAGATATACCCCTAATTTATTAAAATGAACAGATGATAATACAATAAATTAACATAGATGGTGAGATAGGGGCAGTGGGGTTTTAGGTACTGTGTGTGCGGCAAATCTATGAAGCCTAAATACTTGATACAACAACATGAGTGTGATAAAACACAAATACAAGGATTCTTCAAAACTCAAGATATGATGTGGCTTAGATAGATATATTAACACAAATGTATGACAAAAATATACAATGCATAATATTTGTAAAGAGATGTTGAAACTTTTTATTTATATATGTAGAATATGCAGATGATGATCACAATTTACAAAGAATACTTGTATATAGACACATCTTTCTCTTGTCCATTTCGAAATCAATTTTTTTTCCTTGTATACAACTATACATTCCACAAATGTATTTTTTCTACTAACCAATGTCAAAATGTTACAAAAAACACATTGTTCTATTTAAAAGAAGTCTTGACTCCATTCAAGTGGTTACGAATTCGGTCTAATACTATTTCCATCCCCCCATTCTCACCAGTCAAAGAAGTACAACTTCTAAGTTTAATTCATCAAGGGATAACGCTAGCAGTTCAAGTTGGTCACCACCACCACCACTATTAAATTGTTCATGTACATCTCCCCTAATGTCCCACAATCGCACGTCTCCTTTTTTATATTCTCAAAGAATGAATAAAGGAGTATGTAGTGCAATTCTGGTCACAGTATTATAGAGAACATGTAGTGGTGTTGCACCTGCATACAATTTATGTTTTTCAAGATTGTTTTATCGTATCATATTTATAACGTTTAACAACAAACGAACAGTGATTTTCATATTTAAGGATGTGGAGTTAAAACCACTTCGTATTGCCGAAACCCATTCTCATTTGAAACTTGTGGCTTCAACCCATAATTCCATTGGTGGCCCTTCAATTCAAGATTTTCTGCATTTAAATTTCTGTATGATAGAATTGGATTTGCTTGAGGCTTGTGGATAAACCAAGATAATATATAAATTCAGCCCTTTAACAAACAAAATACCAATGGTAAAGTGGTGCTCAGCCACAGCCCAGTTTTTTATTTTACTTCTTCTTAGCTTAAGTATTTTGAAGGGGCAGAAGAGGGGGAAAAACAGATTTCAACTGTTCAACCAATCAAAACACTGGTTTGCATGAGTTATATCTTGTGATGCTTTACAAATTAATATATTATCGGTATATGATTTGCCTGAGGGTGTTGAGTATCTGACATTTCATAAATTATTTATGAGAAGTATCTCCCTGTATGTGGTGTAAATCTGGGTGTGGCAGTTGGGGGAACAGTTCACCTAGCTTGTTCTTTTTGTATATCTTTTTATACATCGGGCTATAGAAAAAGGTTGTTGCAATTATTTTAGCCGATGTATTGTATCATTAATTTTTTTTGGTAAGTTAGTAGTCTATTACAGCAAAATTATATTAATTTTATTTAGCTGAATTATCATTTATCATGGGTCATGTTTTAATTAAATAAAGTAATATTTTAATGTCAGAACTTCTAAGGAGATATCAGACTTGGAAGGTGAGCTTTCGTCTATAAGAAACCTACTATCCACTCAAGCTACCTTGATACGCGGTTTAGCTGAAGGAGTTCACATTGATTCGTTATCGATCTCGGATTCTGATATTTTTTCTGTAAATGGTACACTGGATTCTGAAGGTACGGAAATATCAGACCTGGACAAATGGTTAGTTGAGTTTCCTGATCTTTTGGATGTACTCTTGGCTGAAAGGCGAGTGGAAGAAGCTTTGGCCGCTCTTGATGAAGGAGAGCGTGTAGTCTCTGAAGCTAAAGAGATGAAATCTCTCAACCCATCTTTACTTCTGTCTCTGCAGAATTCCATTACTGAACGTAGGCAAAAGTTAGCTGATCAGCTTGCTGAAGCTGCTTGTCAGCCCTCCACTCGAGGTGCTGAACTTCGTGCATCAGTTTCAGCCCTAAAAAAACTTGGAGATGGTCCTTATGCTCACAGCTTGCTACTCAATGCTCATCTGCAAAGATATCAGTATAACATGCAAAGTCTCCGACCATCAAACACCTCATATGGAGGAGCATATACAGCTGCTCTTGCACAACTGGTATTTTCTGCAGTTGCACAAGCTGCAAGTGACTCAATGGCTATTTTTGGTGAGGAGCCAGCTTATACTTCTGAACTTGTGATGTGGGCTACAAAGCAAACGGAGGCATTTGCTCTTTTGGTAAAAAGGCATGCATTAGCTTCATCGGCAGCTGCAGGAGGTTTAAGAGCTGCTGCAGAGTGTGTTCAAATAGCATTGGGTCATTGCTCATTGTTGGAGGCTCGTGGCCTGGCTCTGTGTCCTGTGCTTTTGAAACTTTTTAGACCTAGTGTTGAACAAGCATTAGATGCGAATTTGAAACGAATACAAGAGAGTTCTGCTGCTATGGCTGCTGCTGATGATTGGGTACTCACGAATCCTCCTAATGCTAATCGGCAGACCGGTAGTACAACAGCATTTCAACATAAACTAACAACCAGTGCCCATCGCTTCAATTTGATGGTCCAGGTTAGAATTCAGTTTTGGCATAATATTGATTTATCTCATGGAATGGTGTTTTGTTTGAGAAACAGTGATATAAAAATCGTTGGGGCAGTGTTGTTCTAAAACTAAGCATAAAAAAAATATGTTATTTTGATTTGCAATGTGAGTTTTTTCTCTCTTTAAGTGAAGAATTTTATAGTTATAGATGGTTTATTTCAGTTCACTTTATATAGAATATCCACCGTTTGGTCTATGACTTTTTCTCAGTTGTTTTTTCATTATTCTTATATGGTGTGTTTATAACATTTTGAAGTTTAACATAATGAGATTGAATAAATAATTGACTTCGTCCTGCAATACACACAGCTACTCACCTGGAAAATTTAATATCGTTTTACTCTATATCAAGTTATTTTCCATGTTTCTCTTGTGTAGCTTTAGTGGTTCTATATTTCCAATTCACTTTAAACTGGATGTTCTGTATCCTTATACAGGACTTCTTTGAGGATGTAGGACCACTGCTTAGTATGCAGTTGGGAGGCCAAGCTTTGGAAGGATTGTTTCAAGTATTTAACTCTTATGTGAACTTGCTTGTAAAAGCACTACCAGAATCAATGGAGGAAGAAGAAAGTTTTGAGGATTCTGGAAACAAAAATGTACCAGTGGCTGAGACTGAAGCCCAGCAGATTGCATTGCTTGCTAATGCCTCATTACTAGCTGATGAACTACTTCCACGTGCAGCTATGAAGCTCTCCTCCCTAAACCAGGCTCCCTACAAGGATGATAACCGAAGAAGAACCTCAGAAAGGCAAAATCGCCATCCTGAACAAAGGGAATGGAGGAGACGACTTGTGGGTTCAGTTGACAGGTTGAAAGATACATTCTGCCGTCAACACGCTTTGAACCTGATTTTTACAGAGGAAGGTGATAGTCGTCTTACAGCTGACATGTTTATAAATATGGATGGGAATGCAGATGAAGTTGAATGGGTTCCATCTTTGATTTTTCAGGTATTTTGGAACCTGACTTTTAAATTTAACATTGCCATTCTTGTAAGTTAGTTTTAAAGATTTTCAGATTTTTCTGCTTTATTTTTCATTCTTCATTGGAACTTTGGTTTTCTTTTTCCCTTTGCTGTGCATAACTAGTGCTTGTAACATCTCCTCTCTAACTTCTCTTTTTGGGGGTTATATGTAACAAGGAGAAGCTCCAGAACCTGATTCTGTAGTGTCACATGACTTATGATTTTAAAAATTACAGAATTATACAGTAAATTGGCGATCTCTCTACATTTCTAATTCTAGAATACCTTGTCCACATTTTCAAATGTTGGCTATTTCTTTGGAAATCTGTGGAGTACCAAAACGAGTAACATTCATTCATTTATTTATTTTGATATGAATCATGAAAACAATATGACTACAGTTTCACTTACTGAAAAGTGAAACTCTTACAGGCATTGACTGGCTAGCTGAATACTTAATTAGTGTTATTTCTTAATTTATAAATTATGGAATTATTTTATTGTCATAACATAACTCCTTTGGTTCATCTACCAAAAGAAATATTACTCTTTCGGTTGTCCACATAAGGAAATAATAAATAGTCTCATTTCGTAGCTACACATCAACTTTTTAATCATCAGAGAAGTCATAATATGTGCATTATAGTTGAGTTTTACATGCTGGCGCCATCTATATCTCCTGTTTCTTTTGGAGTGGGATAGTCGTGATAAAATGCAAGAGTTTTAATATTGAAGCTCTTCCCATATCCTGAGGTATTACATCTTCATACAGATCGATACGGTCTTCCGATTTACTTACCTAAATGGTAACCATATTTTTATTTGATATTCAAGAAGAGTTCATACTGATTTCTAACTTTGAATATCTTAAACATATCTTCTATAACCATGGTATTCTACGTTGGATATTGGATAAAAAACTATTGCTCTTTATTGTAAATTGTATGACAATGTTGGTCTTTCTAATGGGTTTTTTTCTTTTCAGTGTTAATAATCTTTCCTTTTTTCTTTCTAAAATCAATATGGTGTTCTGCTTATGCTTCAATTATTATTCAAGATCTGACAAAACTTATATGTCATTGCCCAGGAGCTTTTCATAAAACTGAACAGAATGGCCAATATAGCAGCAGATATGTTTGTAGGGAGGGAAAGATTTGCTACGTTGCTCTTGATGAGACTTACAGAAACTGTTATTTTGTGGCTTTCAGAAGATCAGAGCTTTTGGGATGATATTGAGGAAGGGCCAAGGCCTTTAGGTCCTCTTGGTCTACAACAGGTATGACATTGAAATTTGTTCATTTTTTCATAAACAATCTTCTGTTAGTTTTTGGTTTAGTGTTGTCAAATAGCCGCTATAGGATAGCATCAAATCGCTATTGCTCCGTAATACACTATACGC
Source organism: Cicer bijugum (assembly GCA_037974875.1). NCBI lineage: Eukaryota > Viridiplantae > Streptophyta > Magnoliopsida > Fabales > Fabaceae > Cicer > Cicer bijugum. Next base: position 12,364,421 of record JBBPBT010001178.1, read on the forward strand.
TATCTAGTACAAAGCGTTGTCAAATAGCCATTATGGTGACGCTATAGCACAATAGCATAGCAAAATTTCAACAAATTGCTATTTTCTGGGATCCGCAATTGACAATACTGTTTTGGTTGCTGAAACAAGTATTTGAAACCCAGGTACCAAATAGGACAGGAATCTATGCCTTTATAAGAAAATCTGAAGAGGAGAATTTTACTTGGGAATACATTTTTGTAAGGCTAGTCTTAAATCACTTAGAGATTAAAGTACTGACTGACCTATCCTAATAACCAAGCAGTGTTTCGAACGGATTTTCTTTTTAAATGATAAATCTTTTCTAATTTAAATGTTTTAAAATAATTAATTGAAAGCATGCAAAAAATCCAAACTAAACCAAAATTTAACCCACGAAAATAAGTTACAACTAGCATGTGTAATTATAATCCATTCCCAGTAATAAACTTGACTTTTTATTCTTGAGTGTTGTGAGTGAGCTACTCTTCATATGACATATCCATGTGTCTTCATGTTATAAAACGTATCTTGAACTTTAATATAAAGTCAAACCATTGTTATTTTCCTCTTCAATTACACATTTTAATCAAAGGAGAGAGTTAACCATCCTTAATTTCTTTAATTGATACTTCAAAATTTGTTATTAACATTAGCTATAATGGGATGTTTACAATTCATTAAAATAACTTTCTCTGTATTAAACCTACCTCTGAAATTCTCCAAAATTAAAAGTTGGAAACATCTTGATTATATTTTAATTAATTTATTACCATGTTACATATTTTTATTAATTAAATTTATTTTTTTATTTATTCATTTCACATAAATACACGTGAAATGCATAGTATATTTGTCACATTGCATTTATATTGTAGCTATATTGTTCTTATATATATGCAAGCATATCCAGTTATCAAGCACATGGAGAAAGAAGTCAATCGATGCTAACCATTCAGATTGTGGCCGTGCTTTCAAAAGTATTGTTAGGGCTCATTTATTTGCATATTGCTCTTCAAATTCTATCTCAACCTAAATGAAAATTGGTACTTGTATTAGTTATATTTAAAAAATGACTGTTCCAACATTGCTGAATGTATTGATCTTTAGATCTTCAAACGGAGTCATGATTTGCTGATAGGGAAGATCAATATGCAAACTTTTGCTTGAAAGAACACTGTGAACTGCAAAGTTCACCACTGCAATATAATTTTCTTTCCTATTTTGTGCAGTTCTATTTGGATATGAAGTTTGTTGTGTGTTTTGCCTCCAACGGTCGGTATTTGTCAAGGAATTTGCAACGAATTGTCAATGAAATTATAACGAAGGCAATGGCGGCATTTTCTGCTAAAGGAATGGATCCATATAGGTAGGCTCTGCAATTTTGTTCTAGCCAATTGTGTTAGCAATTTTTTCCATTGAAAATTGTGGCTTTGAACACATTTGCTCTCTCTTTAAGAGTCTGATATATGTTTTGTTTCCAGGGAACTGCCTGAAGATGAGTGGTTCAATGAAGTATGTCAAGATGCTATGGAAAGATTAAGTGGAAGACCGAAGGAAATAAATGGGGAGAAGGACCTTAACAGCCCTACTGCGTCTGTCTCTGCGCAATCAATTTCATCCGTCAGATCTCATAGTAGTTCCTAATGCATAGTTTAATCCCTGTAAATTTGTAGTCCAATTTATCGTGAAATTACTGACAGATTATTGCACTCATTAACATTGATCCCTTTATTGCTTCTCCTATTGTTTCTTTCTCCCCTTGCCATCCCCTTCATTTTTGTCTTCACTCATTTTAATGGGGGGATAACTTTGCATTTGTGTAGATTAATTGTTCATCCTGTCAAATTTGGCCTTGCGTTTGTAAATGCTTGCAGACTCGATTATTTGGTTCGTATTCTGAAATAATATTGTTTTAAAGTGTACCCCGAATTCTTAAGTTGCCATTCTTGCACAATCTTTAATTTTACCTTGAATGTTTTCTTGCTTACGTATAGTTCTTTTTCGAATGTATAAGAAATATGGGTTTGAGTAATTCTTGTGTTGGTAACAACCATAAATACAAATGATTTTAGGCACACAATATTACTACTTTGGTCTCAAATATAAATAAAAGTAGGATAAAAAAATTGATGTATCAAATTTAAAATTTAGATTAAATATATTAATTTTGATTTACATATTTTCTCTTATATTTGAGATTGAAGAGAATATTATTTTTTATTAATAATACTCTTAACATATTTGTGGCCATGCAATGCAAGTATAGCTCATGTAAGATCTTGGTTTCAAAATAACAAGTGAATCAAGGGAATCGGCATATTGTAAGTTAAGGGTATGTTTGAGAGTTGAATTTTTTTTAGGGAAAGGAAATGGAAAGTTTATTTTTTAGATTAAATAAATTATGAAATGTTTCTAAAATTCATTAAAAATATAATTAAAATATTATATAATCATTTATTATGTTATTCTTTTAATTTTTATAGAAATATCAAATAAATATAAAGATAGGTCAGATATTTGATGGACCACATATAAGGGGTGCCCCACCGTGAACAAGTACTTAAAAGTTATTGAAATTTTAACAATGGTCGACAATACTCATCAAATATAATAGTTTGTGGTTGTTCCCACCTTTATGAATAAAACGGTGATCCGATTTATGTCTCAATTAAATCCAAGATACACATTTGTTATTTTGTATTATTATCAAATTGATATTATTTAAGTTACTATCTCAATCATAAAAATGAAGATAATCATTAAAGTCTATGTTCAAAAGACGACATTTGTGATCATTGAAATTTTAAACATTTTTTAAGACCATCCATGTTAAAATTTACCATAAATTAGACTCAGTCTTCCAAAACTTTAAAATACTTGACAAAAATACCCTAAAAAACATCAGTATCTTTTATTATGGCAAAGAAACTTTTGACACCCTTGACTAAGCCAAAATGACATCCTTTACATATACTGTGATAGTTCTGGAAAAAGTGACTCTTGAGCTTGGGCGCAAATCAGTAGTGAATAGTATTCAGGACCACAATTATGATATTACCTCTCCACTCAGTCAAGTTCAGTTCAATTAGGAGATACACAAACACAGCACAACATCAATTAGGTAGAGTTTTTTATTTTTAGTAGTCTATACACTTTTGATATAACTTGCATAATTGATGATAAAATGCAGTTTTGAAAGTAAATTAATCCAATAAATACTTGAAACCTACCTGTCTTCTTAGGAGCGGGGGCAGGTGTCACGACACCCTCTATATTTTTTAAATATATATATATTATAAAAAACAATAGTGATAAATTATTAAAATATTTTTAAATTTTTATATGTGTTTTCTCTTTTTTAGAATTTATACTAATAAAATATAATAAAATTAATAGAAACATATATTCATAAACTATACGATAGAAAAGGAAAAACTAATTAATCTCGAATCTAACATCCTAATTAGCAACTCGACTATTAACAAACTTCTAACACTCTAATTAGTAATTCGACTATTGACTATTAACTATTAACAAGCTTTTTCATAACTTCTAACACTCTAATTAGTAACTCGACTATTGACTATTAACTATTAACAAATTACTAACTCGACTATTAACTATTAACAAGCTTTTTCATGTTAATCACTGATATATGATATAGTATGATACAATTTTTTAATTGTGAATTGTTTTAATTAATATGTATATTTTTTTAGAAGTGACACGATATTTAAACATAAAAAAATTGATACATTTTTTAAAGAAATTTTTTTTTGACAGATGAAAATTACAAAATAGATATATTTTATTTGATTAAATTGTGTAAATTGTAAAAATTGTGTGACTTGTGAAAATTGAAATTCTAATTTTTTTCAGCTTGTCTACTATGTATGAATTGTGTAATACTCTAAATAAATTATACGACTTTTAAAAATTTCAATTATAATATTTAAATTTCGATTATAATATTTCAGTTAATACTTACCGCTCCCCGACTCCTCCAAATATTTTGTGCAAGATCCTCTACTGCATGCTCTCACACTTTAGGCAAACACTCAACAATAACCAGTCTTTCATTAAAATAATATTTGCGATGATGCAGTAAAGGCTTGAATAAAATTCAGGAAGACAATCAATAAAGTCCTGAATAATATTTCACTACAATAAGGCCTCGCTCAGCTATGCTGATTAGAAATTTTACTACTGAAAAAACAAGTTAAAACAGCTGGGGTGGATGCTCTTTCAAACTCCTACAATTCTCGACATAATTTTATCGGATTCTATAATTCGATTGAGAAAAAACTTAATCTGTAATGAGAAATTAAGATTAACAATTTATCATAAACACCAATCCGATTGTGTTTCTTTTGTGTGTACATTTTAAGTAAATATTGAAGGGTTGATGAGCTGCTACATTTGCTCATTTTTTCAATTTTTTTTACCATATTATAGCTTCCAGTAGTGTAAACTACACTATCAAATCCTAACCTCCAATTGTGTATTTAGAGGCGGATGAACAATAACCCTCAATTTTTAGGCCCGGAAAATAGATATAAAGTGCCATTACCACAATAAGACCCAAAATAGTTTTTTACTAGAGTAGATTGGAGCTTAGAGTTCCAAGCAAAAATTTAAAGAAAACAGTTTAAACTCATCGATAGCAGGATGAAGATCCCATAAAATTAGTCTATTATACTCTAGATTGATTAATTAGCCAAAAAGTCAATTCTACACAAATAAAACCTGACAGTAAATAGACATCAAATTCTTGCACAGAACTAACATGCACTGTTTATCAGACCTAAAATTTAATGTCTGCTTCGCTTGATATCCAACAGAAGTTCCAACCAAATTTGATGGCAGTTTACCTTACCCCATGCAAATAAAAATCACCTGCAACAATATGGCAGCAGCAGTAATAGACCTTCCATTATGAAAGGAAGCTTTGTCATATCGAAACCCTGTATAAATCAGACAACATATAACTCCGGAGATTCTTTTAAATAGCTTTAACTTCCAACGCTTTTAACATATGCTCTGATGATCAAATGAAGTCATGAATGACGGGGTGTGTATAGTTTGAAATTCAAAGAATCCTCCAATGCAATGAAGTGTACTTTAGAAGACAAAATACAAGTTATATTTGGTGATTTAAAAATAAATAGAATCAATTTTAAGAACTTTATAGTTAATTGCGTTTCTGTTACAATTTCAACCACTAATTTTCTAATCACCAATTATAACACCATACTTTATCATCTAAAGTACGCTCACAGTTCACAGAAACTAAATTTTAAAAGCAGGAGGCTAAAAAAATGTGGTGTGATGATAATGGTTATGAGTGGAAAGAGTTCCAGGACCATTGGTGTGACATCCTAAATACTACATACCCTAACCAAGCCGTGTCATGAAAGCAAAGCAAACATCATCAGAGGATGTCATGTCAAATAAGGAACACATGAACCTAAAGTTGGAAGCAAATACAAATGCCTGCTTAGATAAGCATTCCTAATGCCAATGTATACAGAAACTATAATGACCATAAAGCACACAATTCAAACAAAATTAAGACCCATGCACAGCTTCTACAAATGATAAGGTCATCTAAACACCTATGAAAGTAATCTGGGAACCAACACATGCTGCCAAGAAATGCATGTCTGATTAGTATAACATAGCCAAATGTATGAATATGATGCCACTGTGCATTCATTCACATGAGCAGGGATGATAATGGCGATGACTTGATATTCAATGGATGCATGTAACAGCTGCAAGATGCATCCTATTATGAAGTAATATTGGTTGGAGCATAAAGAACAGAGTACATCCCCTTCAAGCTACTGATAAGTCAATGCTACTGGAGCTCCATTGGCACCAGGAACAGCCATAGGGAAGTTGCCATCTTTTCTTTTCCCAAATGGATTTTTGGAATATCTGCTAAGAAGTCAAGAAAAGTACAAAAGAATTCCTTTCCTACAACAGAATGGAGAAATAACAACCAATTTTATATCAAGTTGAAAGCATAGTATGATTTTTTTTTTTAAATGCATATTGAGAGATAAGAAATGGTAGCAAGAATCATGAATCAACAAATGAGACTTAAGCCTTGAATTTACTGCTTAGTTTTGACCCAAGAAGCACTAATACTTGCTTTTTGCAGTTGTATCTATATCAGCTTATATGTTGGAAATGTATGAAAACAGTGCAAGCATACATGCTGATGGACAGTATATTAACATACCATGATTCCAGTACCATTGATGGACAGTACATTAAAATACCAAAGCAAACATACATGATACATTGCAATCAGTGCAAGCATGTAAGAGAAAGCTTTTCATGTAGTCCCCAGTCGTTAAGCCACACATGCTGGGTTAATTGGAGAATGAACATGAGTGGAAAAAAAAAATCAAAAGAACCAAACTTCAAATGAAAAAAAAAAAGGATATTGTATCCGCATGCCAACTGAACCAGAACTTGGGATAACAGCACCCTGCAGATTGTGGTGCACATTTGTAGCACTATTCACATCCTGCAATAGGGTTATTGAATACCAAACTAAGAAAATTGTGAATGAAAACTCAATACAGGTACTAACGTAATCATATTTCAAACAATAAAAGCCACAAATATGAACAAAAGTTTACAGACTTCAAACTCAATGAAGCAAACTGTATGCCTCTCCTGCCTTAAAATCTTCATTTGCTTAAAACCAGGTTGCCTGCATCAGAAAGTCAAGTTCAACAGATTAATCACATATCTGAGGCAGCATAGAAAACACTACATACACTGAACAGAAGAGCCTGTGTCAAAGGATAAGATGTACATACACACTGAAAAGGCCCCTCACTTCTTCCTCATTAATGTTCTCTCCCAAGTTCCCAATAAACAGTGTGTTGCAAGGAGGGTTATCTTTGGTGTTCTGTACAGAATAATAAAAGTTAACACACTGCATTACTTATCTACTGCCTCCGTCTTACAATGAGTATTACCTTAGCAACAACAAAAAATTGTCTCAAAATTAACGTCATTCTCAAGTTTCAATGCAACTTTAATTATATTTTCCTATACTACCCTTCAATAATTACTATGTGCACAACTTACCAAGTATCATTGTACTTTACATTGATAATAGTGAAAAACTCACTAATAGTTAAGATGGATAGTTTGGTAAAATGAGTTCACTCTTTCTTCTAATTATTACATTTCTTAATACATGTGCAAAAACCTTAAATGACACTCATTGTAAGACGGAGGGAGTATCATTGATAAACAAAATTAATGAAGGTATAAAGAACGTTCACAAAAAACAGACAAAATCAAGTCAGCGGAATTGATCAAATTAAACACCAAAAACATTATATAACAGGGAAAAAAAGCATAACAGAAAGATAATAAGGTAAAACCAATTAAGAATATACTTGAAACGAATTAAACTTCTGTTTTACCCTTTAAACATCATATATTTTCCTACAGGATGTACATGAACATTTAAACATACATTCGGCAATTTAAAGGTATAAATTAATGTAATATTGCCTTCATTTGTAGTTAAAACTGTGAACTAATCTCTAAAATATGATTCTAAATCCAAGCAGTCCGAGCAGAATATAACAATTAAGTGAACAACACATCCAAAAAAACCAAAGGCAGATGCTTCCCGTCCCATTCCCATATTCCCTTTGAGATACAATTTTAGAACTCTTCCATGCCTATAAAAGATTTCAATTCTTCAAGGCCAGTTCATGAGTATAGTAACATGCAGATAAATTACGTGATTAATTTCTAAACGTAACATAGTAATAATATATACCAACAAGAGCAGATCAAGCCCTTTTCAACCAATAGAGAAATTAAATACGCAAACATTACAGAGGTTATTGCTAACACAATACTCAGAAACTCCATCTTCCCTTCATATAAAATACGAGCTCAACATTGCACGTGAAGGAATAATGATATAATAACTGATGGGAAGATGAGTGAAACCAAAGCAGCTTTAACAGTTTATAAGCCACTCTCACCTGAACTGGAACATAACTGCTAGGCGCTGCTATAGACACAGGAGCAGGCATCGGTACTGGTGCAACAGGATAGCCTGCATACGGATCATATGGAGGAGGAGGCGGTGGAGCCATATATCTAAACCATAAAATCAAACAAACTTTAAGTTAATAACATAACATGGAGGAACAAACAAAAGAAAAATCTTACAATCTTCACCATGATTTTTAAGGAGATATATCATATCCTTCAAAACAGTGACATAAACATGAACAGTAGACACAATACTGACATGTCAACACCAGTAATTGATGTCGCCAATCGCAGGTAGCGAAAAATAGCGGATTGTTCAAATCCCGCTATGCTAGTGCGCTATAGTGTCACAATTTGACAACACTCTACTAAATGGTCTATCACAAAACAATAGCGATTTATTCAAATTCTGCTGTGCTATATCACTATAGCAGCTATTTGACAACACTACCAGTAATAATTTCATAAAATTGAATGTAACCACATGTTTCAGTGTCAGACACCCTTGTATTACAATCTGAAGTATCAGTGCTGCATAAAACACATCATATATATATATAGGCAGTGTTTGTGTTAGTTAGTTTACCCATGTGGTCCCCAAACAGGTGGTGGTGGGGGATGAAAAGGAGACGGCGTTACATAACCAGTATGTGTATAATCCCCAGCTGTTCGTAACCGTTTACTTTGATCAAAAGCAACTGCATCAGCTCCTATTCCTACCAAACAAACCGAAACAACTAATTTATGCATATAATTCACTATGAAAATTGAGTTTAAATGTAATGCACTAATAGTATAAAACAACTTTCGACTGTCATCTAATCAGAACCATTCAATCTGCCACATCATATAGAACCGCTTCGAAACCAAGTGCACTAAATTATTACTGGTTGTCAATGTAAAACCATTTCAATTTTATTAGTTACACCCATTTTATTTCCGGTTGCACCACAAAAAAAACATTTTGTACTTGAACTGAATTCCAGTAGGTTCCTATTTGGGTGTAACTAGCAAATTTGAAATAGTTTTACAGTGACGGTGCATCTCATGAAATTTTCAATCGAATTGAATTGAATTACCTCTTTTGACGAATAGATTTTTCTTGGCCATCTCAGTGTGAAGGACAGACTTAGAATCAGGATCAAAGAGCATATCTTGAAGAATGTCTTTAGCAGCAATAGCTTGATGAGGAGAAGAGAAAAGAGCAAAGCCCATGGGCTTTTCAGCTTTGAAATTCAACTGAGAAGCTTCGAAACCAGGTAACCATCGAAGAAGGTTCTGAATTTCTCTCTCTTTTACATCTTCCGGAAGTCCCGTTATGAATATCGTTCGAACCTTAATAAAAATCGAATTACATTGCATTAAACATGCTCAACTAATTAATTAATCGATTTGATTGGAAGTAAATGAAAATTGATGAATGAAGTGAAATTAGTTACCTCTTCGGAGGAAGGGGAAGGAATGGCGGTGGGTTGAGGAGGAGGTGGAACGGCGGCGGGTGGCCATTGTTGGTGGTAAGGGTGGATGCCGGTGCCAGCCATGAGAATGAGAAATTACGAATGAAACCCTAACCCTAAACCACTCACCAGTGTATAAATGATTCTGGTGTCGAGTTTAAACATTGCAAATTCAGGATATAAACTCAACTTCATGTTGCACTTTATTATTTTTAATTTATTATTATTATATATATATATATATATAAACGTTACAATTAAAATTTTCTGGGATTAACTTAACAATTTTTATCCATGTTTGATCGATATTATTGTAATTTCCTAATTTATTCTTGTACTCCATTTATCATATTTGAAAAAAGATTAAGAGGGCAATAGTACTTGCAGTAATTTTATATTGTGGTCATTCATTTTATATTGTAATTTGTGGCCTAATTTTAGGAAAATTATTTTTTACTTAATTTAATTGAATGTAAAAAAAGTTTATTGTATCTTTATTCTAAAAAATTATTACTCTAAAAATAGTCACTTTAGTTTTTATAGTGTGTTTTTTATAGTTTTTTGTAAAATAAATATTTTTTAAAAT
>JBBPBT010001178.1:12385381-12408062 GCA_037974875.1 Cicer bijugum
TTCGGTCTTTATTTTTTTCCCAAAACTTTTAATTATTTTAAAAAATCAAGATACAAATATAGACATATTTTTCCGTTTATATCCTCCCAAAAAACAAAATATATCTTGTAAATGAGTTCAACAATACTATCTATTGGATATTCATATATATTAGATAACATCTCTTATAAAAATTGTTCTTACTCAAATTGGATTCACAGCGATATGTATTAATTTATATGGTTAGTGATTGTATGAGTATCTAATTTAACTTTTGGATAGATTTTAATTTTACTTAACATTAAAATTATGAAATTTAATATATTAACTTGAAAATCTTGACCGAATATTTATTTTTTATGTGAAAACATGTATGTATTTAATAATAAAAGAGATTTGAGTTCTTTTCGCAATATTTAAAATTCATTTCAAAGAAATATTTGTTTGAACACAACTTTAAATCAATAATATTAGCAAAAAATGACATTTTCCAACGCTTTTTTAAACCATTTACAGCGTTTTTTCAAAAAAATAAGCACTGTAGTATCCAACGCTGTAAAAAGATACAACAGCGCTATTTAAAATAAAAAAGCGCTGTAAATCTCTTCTAAAAACGCGCTGCTTATTGTATTAGTTTTACAACGCTTTTTAAAAAAAACGCTATAATAGGTGCATTCCTTTATTTCAATTAGATCTCTTTCTGGGATTATATCAACAATTTTCTGGGATTATATCAACAATCTCCTTCAAAAATCGCAATATACAGTATCTGCAATTCATGTTGTTAGTTTGACGAGAGCACTATAAAATAAAACATATAAGTTAATAAATATTTGCGCATTGATTGTTAATGAAATTTTAAAGGCATATATTTCAAACCTTTATTGGAATCCATGTGATTTATTTGATTTTTGCTTCGACATTATAGCACCCATTTGAGCTCGGAAAACTTGTAAAGCACTATCAAATAAATGTGATTATTAGCATTAACAGACACACACACACACACACACACATATATATATATATATATAATATGTAAGAAATAAATGAATAAATGAATACAATACCTGAAGAGTGCGAAGAAATATGTAGGGTTCATATAGAGTTACGGTTTCGTTTAAGAAGGAACAACGAAAATACGAACGATTCACAATGAGAAGAGTACGTAATAATGTTTGTAAGGATAGGAACAAATATGGAGATGATTTGCAATGGAGATGGTTAATAATATTGTTCGTAGGGACAATAGGGTTCGCAATGAGAAGGATAATGAAAAGGAGAAGGACACTAAAGCGTAGTGAAGTTTATGTAATAAAGAGGAAACTGAAGCGATTTACTATTATATATAAAATTCTATTACAACGCTTTTTTAAAAGTCTATTACAGCGCTTTTTTAAAGAGCGTTGTAAAAGAGCGCTGTAAAAGACCTGCCTATTACAGCGTTTTTTTAAAGAGCGTTGTAAAATAGCGCTATAAAAGACCTGCCTATTACAACGCTTTTTTAAATAGCGCTGTAAAAGACCTTCTTATTTTAATTTTTTAAAGCCTATTACAGCGCTTTTTTAAAGAGCGGTGTAAAAGATCTCCTTATTTTATTTTTAAAAAACCTATTACAGCGCTTTTTTAAAGAGCGCTGTAAAAGAGCGCTGTAAAAGACCTCCTTATTTTACTTTTAAAAGTCTATTACAGCGCTTTTTTAAAGAGCGTTGTAAAAGACCTCCTATTATACTTTTAAAAGCCTATTACAACGTTTTTTTAAAGAGCGCTGTAAAAAACCTCATTATTTTATTTTTTAAAAGCCTATTACAACGCTTTTTAACAAACCTTTTAAAGCGCTTCTCCAGAAGCGCTGTAAAAGACCTTATTTTTTTTTAAAAGCCTTTTACAGCGCTTTTTCAAAAAACGCTCTAATAGGTCTTCTAATTATGTGAAAGCGCAAATCTTTTACAGCACTTATCAAAAAAACGTTGTTGTATCCTCCGTTATTTTTAAAATATCATACAACAGCGCTTGTATTTAATAAACACTATAAAAGACGCGCTATAAAATGTCATTTTTGGCGTAATGACACACAAATAAAAAATTCAAAGAAAAACAATTCAATCATATCATTAACTATCATCTAATCACTTTTTATTTTAATTTTTCTTATATGTATCCAAATATTATTGATTTGGAATTGTACCAAAAGCAAGTATTTCTCTTGTTCTTGATGGCCTCAATTATTAGCATCTATGTCACAACTTGCATTGGTCACCGAATGCTTTGACTTTGGGATCCAGTGGAAACATCCACGAATCTTAGCATTATCTGTCACAAACATGAATTTTATCTTTTATATAAATATATTTTTATTTTAAGAATAACAAATAGTTAATGTTGTCTTTTAGAAAGAAAAAGAAGAAGTTAATGTTGTGATCCTCTTCATCAATCAGCAAGTTAGACTGGTGTACAAGTCGAATTGGTAAGCCTTCTACTATTACAAAAATTACTAATAAGGTGGCATTTAACACCGACTAGGATTTCTATAAAAAAAACATTGAGTAGGATTAAAGTTGTAAATCATAGAAACATTTCAATTTCAAATCAAAACCCTAAATAAAAAATAAAAATAAAAAAAACTGCCTATCATAGGCCACACAAGATTAATGGTTGAATTTTGTAAGTCTATTAAATTTTATATGTTTACCTTGCACTAGATTTTATCTCCTTTTAATTCTCGTTCTCTTATTTGTCATAATTTTTTTATATAAAAATTTGAAAAATTAAATAAACATATGTGGAAGGGTTGTTTAGAGTTGAAAACTTAAAGTAAGTTATATATATATATATATATATATATATATATATAATTTAATTGATAGTAGAACTGTGTGGAGGCGGTACTTATTCTTTATGTATTTTCAAAAATTATTAAGGAATTCACACTTCACACAATATATCGGTGAAAATTTTAACCGTGATAAAAAAATAAGGCTTGATAAATTTTTAATCTCTAAAAATATTTAATTTTTTTTAGTTTCTCCAAAAAATATATTTTTTAGTCTTTACAAAACTAAACATACAAACAATTTTAGTCTCTGATGAAATGTCAACAAATATTTTTGAATGACTTTTTTAATCATGTTTAAAACATTCTAAATTCTAATTTTTGTGAAAGAACTTTTAATAATGTTATAATTATGTTTATAAAAAATATTTAAAAAATTTAAAAGTGGAAAGACACTTAAATATGTTTCTTTTTAACATGACTAAAATTGTTTGCAACTAAGTTTGTAGAAATTAAAAAATTTAAATTTTTTTATAGAAATAAAAAACAAAATTTTAAAACTTTACAAGACTTAAAAGTTTATTTAATGAAAGTAATCATATGATCGAAAGAAAAACTGCACGAGAATATGCACGTATTTGACACACAAATATAAAGAAAATGGAGATCATAATGAAATTATATATATATATATAATAATGTGGAAATTGTAAAATATAATAATTAAATAAAATTAAAATTATTTCTATATATTTCTGATGATATTTATTATTTTCTGAGGAGATAAATAAAATGAAGAGCTACCACAATATCAACCGAGGAAATGTTTTGGAGTTTATGAGTTGCCATATTGGGTTGCTTGTTGTGTGAAGCAACCAAATGAAAATATGGAAGATGGAAATGGGAAAACGTGGGAAAGAGGGAAAACGAAGTATAAGAAGATACAATCTTGAGTCGGAGAAACTTATAAAATTGAAAATTCTATTATTAGTTATGTGTAGTCTACGGTAAATTGTGACTATCAAATGTGATTTCTCTAAGTCGTAATGAAAGTGAGGGTAATATTAATAATTTCTTCCTCATATAGTAAGTGACATTTATAGAAAAATAGAATATACCTTGTAACAAGGACATTAAAGACATATATTTTTTAGAAATTAAATTAATATATTCAACTTTTAAAAAGTTTAAAATTGTTTTTTTAAACATATCTCAATGTACAACGGTGGATACTTCACCTATTTAGTATCAAATTGAATAGACACCCTCATTGTAGAATAAAAAATTTGAGTGTTTATAAAGAAGAGTGACTATGAAAATACAATATTCTCTTTTTGTGTGGCTTACACAATAAACAACATTAAAATAAATAAATGTTATTAAATATTATGATATAAAATAATTAATGGTTTATAAAAAGTAGTGATTAGTGGAATCTATTTAACAAAAAAAAAAATTGAAGTGTTAGATTAAAGAGATTGAATACTTGTTAAGCACTATCACAAGTGGAAGGTCCAAGACTACCTTTAACAGCTCTATCAGTATTACACTTAATCATATAGCAAGGAGGAGGGTATCAGATGTCCTGAGCAATTTTCAGAGCTTTAGGTAGATAGACAGTAACAAATAAGTAACACGTCAAATAAAATTCATAAGAGGAAGAATATATGTGTTGAGTGTTGCAATTTCCAAAACAAGACACAAGCAATCACCAGAACATATTAATCACAATTGAGATGACCACATCTTTCATTTGATGGCTCTAATTGTACTTGCACACCTACAAAACAGACAAAAGACAAGAAGCAAACATGTTAATCCTTAGGATTTTCCCAAGCCACAACCAAAGGCGTTGGACAAAGGAGTAATAAAAGAAAAGATGTTGAGTAGTTTTTGGATTATGGCCATAAAAAGAACAAACAAAAACTATAGTACAATCTCTTTTCCAGATATTTTCTCCAAAGAAGGAAAGAACGAACTGGAGGAACACAACAATTCCAGATAAGCTTAGTCCAAGAAATAAAAACGCCAAAAAGGCATTGAAAAGAGTACGCATCTTTGAAACTTAAATCACCTACAGTTGAAGGGGACCACACTAAACAATCATGGGCTACAAACTTTGGAATAATAAAATTACCAATCTCATTGTGCACAACAACAAAGTTTAAAATGCTCAGGATGACCCATGTACCATTAACAATGAAATCCTTAATCTTAGCCTGAAGAAGTGAGCAAACTTTTATAAGAATGACAATCAAATCTTAAATCGGGTAGGACAACCAAGAATCATTCCAAAATTTAATGTTATGATCATCACCAAGCTAACAAGAAGCATTATCTTTAATTAAAAAAAGATGAACATGAATATTCAGTCAAATGTAGCACGATATATGATACTTAATTGAGAATTATTACACAAATGCTACACATCAACTTAGACTATCAAATACCTAAAGAAAAGAATTCCCATGTTAGCTTCAATGACCCAACATTATTGATGACTTTTATTCAAACCTAGACTTCCATATTCACTTGGCTGACAAACTTTCTTCAAGCTATCATAACAATCTTTCTCGAAGAGATGTTCCCAGACCAAATAAAATCATGAACCCATTTGTCTAAAGATATGATAAGAGCAACATGCCAAGAATACAAACGAAAACAATACAAATGCATACCATGGATAACAATGTTCACCAATTGCATCATTTCCATCATAGAAAGAAACACTCATTTCCATGTTGAGAGCTTGGTTTTATGATGATCAATAATAAGTATAAGGTGCATCTTGCAAGGTTTCCCTTTGAAGATATGTACATCTAAATAGATAAAATGAAGTTGTCCCGATCAAAATAAAAGACTAAAAAAAAATGTAGAAGCTCAAGCCATAAATATGAATTCACTATAAAACTTAGACTTATTATTATTATCAATCACTTGTCAGGAAGCATTTTCATAAGAATGGAAAGTCTCATTAAAGCATGTAAACTAGACTCACTAGCATGACAAAAAATCATAATATCATCGACATACAAAAAATGGTTGGGCATTCTGAAGCCTTTAAGACCAGACGTAAGTTGTAACTTTCATTCGCTAACCAACTTCGAGATACCTCTATGAAGAACCTCCTCAGCAATAAAAAACAAAAAAGGAGAAAAAGGATCTTTCTGACGAACGCCTCTTTTACATTTAAAAAAACCACACAACTTTTCCTTTCACATCTATATACAACTTGGCAAGAGTTAAGTATGGTGAGAATCCAATCACAAAAAAATTCATTAAACCCAAAAGCATGCAAAACAATAATTAAAAAAATTCCAGTCAATAGTATCAAAAGTCTTTTTTATATCAATCTTTAAAGCCACCTGACCCCCAAAATCTTTCCTATCCAAAAGGTTGACCGATTTTGAGACGATGCAGATACCATCATAGTTGAGTCTTCCTTTTACAAAATCTTTTTGGTTTTCATACATTTTTGTTTTAGAAACAATAGAACTTAATTTTTGTTTTAAATTGAACGTTGGCTAGGGCAATAGGTTGGTACTGATCAATTTGTTGTGTGTAACATCCTAGCTTTTACTATTATCAGCACTATTAATCACGACCTTCTCGTTCCTTTCCATCCAGCGGAAATAGTTGCCTTTCATAGGAATCGAACTTGGTACCTAAGGGATAAGTACAACAGTCTATTCATCTCCATTCAATTGATAATGGAAATGAATGAACGATGGCACTTATCTCATAGATACCGGGTTTGGTTCTCACAGAAGGCAAAAAACTCACTATTACACTATGCTTCAAGGATTATAGGGATAAACACCACAATATTAAAATTAAGAATAAGCATCAGCTAACGTGTTTGAAAAAATTGAAGGATAGAAACGAAAACATCTTGACCAATGATGTCTCATTAAGTCTGATAAAAATAACCCCCAAAACCATCAAGACCAGGAGCACTATTTTCATTCATATCAAACACAACATTGTTAACTTCATCCATAAAAGGAAAAATTGTCATCATGGAATTATACTCCTTTGTCATAATATTAGGAATAATATAGGCAACCAAGTTATTGGACTATCAATTGTTATTAGTAGAAAATAAGTTCTAGAAGAAAGTTAGAACATGACTTCCAATATGAGTGATAGTGGTCAATAGTTTATCTTCATGCTTCAAAATCAAAATTAGTTTCATAAATCCACGATGTTGGACTACTTTATGAAAGAAATCAGTGTTCCTGTCACCAAATAAATGTCAATTTAATCTAGACTTTACATGTCAAAGGTTCTCTTCTGTATCTAGATCACGCTGAAGAACAATATGGGCCTCTTTCTCAAGCTGCACAAGAGCCTCTGAACTTCCCTACTCATCAATCTGATGTTGAATAATATCAACCATTGATAGTGCTTTCAAAAATTGAGCACGAACATTACCAAAAACATTTTTTTCCAAGACTTTCAACTTAGCTTTCAAATTCTTAAGCTTATGAGAAAGGACATACATGGGACAACCAATAATAGTGTCTTGCCAAGCATCCTAAATAAAGTTTCTATAACCGGGATACTAGACCACGTTGTCATAAATTTGAAGGAACAAGCATGTCACTTTGCAAAATTATAAACCTTTAGTAAAATAGGGTAATGATCCGATTTGGATGTAGTAAGTGTACTACAATCCACCCTAGATCAAGAAGAAAGCCAATAATCATTGCAAATAGAGTGATCAAGGCGGATACGAGTGAGATGACAAATATTAGTCCAATTTCTAAAATCATCACAAGAAATTCGAGCAAGAGGTCAGATACTTCAATGCTTGTGAACCCCTAAGATGGCATTAAAATCACCAAGGAGACCCCGAGGCCCAATGTGAGTTAGTTGAAAATTAGCTAACTCCGATCAAAGTTCGCAACCTATAATTGGTAGAAGCATACACATCAGAGAAAAACAAAACATTATTATTATGAATGGAAGAAAAAATTACCTGTTGAGACTAATTAAATATAACATTTGGATTGAAGTTAGCTCAACAAAGGCACCATAAATTAGGGAGAAAGCTACCTCTATCATTTTCAACAAATATCTTCATTTTAATAAGATTGAGATACAATATTGCAAATTGAGGCAAATAAATCTAACGTTTCGTAGTTAAAAGAAAATTTAGTTTATGAGTAAGAGTAAGATAACGCTAGAAAAGATTGAATCTCATAATTCATAATAACTCTACAATTCCAAAAAAGGAATGTGTAAAATGCTATTATGTCTTTCATTTATATGTTTTTCTTAATGTATATGTAACGATTACATGACTCGCTTATTGTAAGATAGAGAGAGTAATATTACTCAATTTTTTGGTTTTAACTTTTTAGACTCCAAGAAATAGAACTGTAGTAGTTCGAAATTCAATTGAGAGATAAATAAAATATAACCAATAATTGTTCTAGTAAAAAATAATAATGCTTACTACTCATTTTATAAATGAGTGACTCATAATAAACTCATGTGTCTTATAGTTGAAATCCTCTCAGCTCATGAATCACAAAGTCAAAACATTGATAATCATTCAAATGAGACGAAATAAAACAATTTAAAAAATAATCTTAGTATTTTTAATTATAAAATAAAAATTAATATTTTTGTGATTAGTCTATCTCCATCTAACAATCCACTAAACATTTAATACATGAATCCGAGATTCCTTCGATGACTACATAGAATCCAGATTCTTAGCTCATGGTTGTGGGTCTTCAACCTTCGAATTTGAGTGTAGGAATGTGATGCCTTTAGGAATAAAGTACCCACCAACGATAAAGCTTTTTGATCGGATTAATTCCTTGATCAAAAGAAATATTAGTGGGTAGTTTCTTCTATTACTAAACATATTATATTAACAATATGTGTAAGCTATATATTATTTTGATTATGCCCCACTCCGTAATTATAATTATTTGTATATTGAAAAAAGAAATTGCCTTTGAATATAAACTCCGTTCCAAATTATTTGATATATTTATTTATTTTCCGACCTCTTTCTTTTCATCTCTATATCTCATATGTACTATGCGTTTGTTTTAATACAAATCATTAGACGCACAAAATTAATTTTTTTAATCTATGTAAATATCAACTGAAAATAAGTTTGTCTAAAAAATTAATTTAAAATTTTTGATTCACAGTTGATTTTAACTTAAAACTAAAATTTATAATTAATTTTAATTTTTTACACCAAAATTTATTATTCAATTTATTTTATCATAAATAACTTTAATATTTAATTTATTATGAACTAAAATCAATTTTATAAAATTGTTGGAAATCAATATTTTTTACCACATAATTAACCAAGCAAATCAATTCTAGTTTGCATGTTAGCTGAAAACGCTGGAAGTAAATTTTAGTACTTTCTGTAAGCAGTAGGAAAAGCATGTGAATGCTGATCAATTGAACAATCACGTTCACGTTGGTTTATTGGAAAAAATATGCACTGAACTTGGGCGCAAAAAACAAACACAACATAAATAACTATATGATTTCATTGAATTTTTTTTTTTACTAAAATACGGTACCATTTGAATTGATAAAAATTATATTGCTAATATTATAATTTACAATTATTAAAATTGAAAATAATAAATCTACGAATAAATTTACAACATCTATATTAATAGCACACAATGGTAAAATATCTACAGATGTGACAAAACTTACAAATATAATAAAATTGAAATGTCTAGAATACTCATGTCTACGGAGTTGTAACGTTGATGACGTCAAAATCAATAATCGAATTTGCATTTGATTAAAGTTGATATGACCATCAAAACCAAAAAATACTGCAATAAGACGAGAAAACAAAACGCACCAAAATGACGAACATACACAACACCGTGTTGAGACGACAAAACCACAAAAAATACAAAAGTTACATTAAATATAAGTGGAAATCACTTATTTGAATAAAAGAGAATAAAAAGTGATTTATAGGGGTGGTTTCAGATCAAAAATTGACCATAAACCACCCCTCTTGTGTGAAAAATAAGAACCTATCAAAGAGACTAAAAGGGAGTAGACGAGTGGAGACGGCTAGGTCAAATCTTATGCATGCTTATGATTTCATTGATTTTTATATTTGAGGGACACATTTATTTATAGTGAATCGTAAAATAATCTTTAAAAGTCACTTAAATACTAACAATATCAATAATACTCTTTAGAATTTTTTATAGTTGAGACAATGATTTATTGATGTCGATTGGACGAGTTGGATTTTGAGAGACATAGTAGAATTTATTTTTCTTTAATTAAACACCAATCAAATCATTGTTTCATCTATAAAATATGAGAGGACCGCTCCAAAAAATATGTGCTGTTATTATCATTTAATATTTTTATTTATAAGAACTTAGATTTTATGACATTTTAATTTTTGTAAATTCCCAATATTAGTTATTAAATTAATTATTTTACAATATGTGTTGTTTTGTATTTTTAAATCTCAATGATTTGTATTTCAAAATTAATTTATGACAAAATTTATTTATTTGTCATTAAAATTCAATAACATTAATTTATATACATTATTGGATGTAATTTATATACATTATCAATATAAATAGTTTTTATGTTGTTAGTCAATCACAACTATTAGATCGTTATAGATATTTGACTTTTATTTTAATTACATCTAAAGTCATTTTACACGCATTATACAAAATAATTTTACACGCATAATCGATGACGTGTTGCCAGATAGTTTAATGAGTATGACAATTCATATATTTTCAAACACATTAAATAATGTGACAACATATCGTTGGATATGCATGTGTGAAATAATTGTAAACTGAAACATACATTTTTTTCCTACAAAACTATCTAAAGGTGAGTAACGATGTTTCAACTTTCAATAGAGTTGTTTCTTTTAATAAAAAAAAAAAAAAGAAACAATTTATGTATTATGATAATTTGAGAAATGTTTTAAGGGTGTAACCGAATAATTTGGGGGTGTAATGAAAAAATTCAACTTTTTTTATTTACACTATAACTTGTTAGAACTAAGATGGTTTGAAGAACTATGTCCATTACTTATTTTCATGATAACCAAAATTATTTTGTAGGAATAATTTAAAGCATTAATGTTTTTACTTAAATGTGAAGCTCTATGATCATATAATCTTAAATGACTTTACATTGCATCATCTGATGATTGGATAACTTAAACGAACACTAAGACAATGCTTTGAAAGTCGTAGTTGACTCAGATGAACATGCTCTCAAATACGCCTCTAGTGACTCTATTTTTGCAAGCGATACTACGATAATTACGTGTTTAATAATTGTGACAAACATTTGGTCATCTGGCTCTGATACGAGGTCCTAAACTTGAGAAGGGAAAATACCAAAGAAAAGACTTCAAGGCAAAGAAAAAAAGTCTTACGGCTAATTGGGATGACTTTGATGAACCATTTGATGAAGATGAAGAACCCGTAAACATGGCTCTGACGGTAGATACACACAACGACTCTGATTATGACGTTGAATTTGTTAATGAAGAAATTGAGGTATTGTGTTATCTATCTCATACTGAACTAATAGATATGTTAAATGAGTTTCTCAACAGGAATCACAATGTTTCTTCAAAACTCAAATCTCTTAGAAAATCTCATGACATCTTATCAAATAAATATAATTATCTTGAAAAGGAGTTTGAAAACTAAAAAGAGAAAATCTAACTCAGAAAGAAAATGTTCCAAAAACTTCATATGATAGAGTCTATAATTATGTTAAGTATGAAAAAAAAAAATCTTTCAATAATTTCTTGTAAACGACATAGGCAGAAGCAAACAAATATTTACGATCTATAGTGTTAAAAGAAACAATAAATGAGGTATTGATTATGAAGAACCAGAGGAAAATCCTAAATTTAACTTATTTGATATTGCTTGCTTGTATTTCTTATTGAAATGTCACAATAAAAGAACTTGACTCACGCAAAAAACATGGAAAGACAAGGAACCTTTTAGAACTAACGTATCACGACCACCAAATTTGGCTATTTAAGAATTAAATAATTTATCTTGTTGATATCCTTAGCAACAAAGTTGAAACACTCATCATGGTATCTAAGATGATCACAACACTTGACAAGAGAAAAGTGTATGTTCCAAAATTTTCCCCTCAAGGAAGGAGGATTCCTATGATTTGGAGGAAATCAGAAGGGTAACATCATAGAGCATGGCATAGTAGGTAATAGTTTTCTTCCCTCTATTAAAAATGTTTTTACTTGTAAAAGGACTAACCCACAACCTATTAAGCATAAGCTAATTAAGCGAAGTTGGTTATGATATTATCTTCAACCAAAAGTCTTGTAAGGCAATAAGTCAAAAAAATGGATCCATACTATTTACTGGTCAAAGGAAAAACAATATTTACAAAATAAACTCGTCTGATTTGGAAAAACAAGAAATAAAGTGTCTCATATATGTGAATAAAGAACAACTTATCTGACACAAAAGATCGGAACATGCCAACTTGAGATTAATTTCAAAGTTGAAAAGACTTAATCTAGTTAGAGGCTTGTCAAATCAAAAATATGAATCAGATGTTCTTTACGAGGCATGTCAGAAAGGGAAACATATAAAATCATATGTTTCTTCAAAAATGTTGTTTTCACTTCTAGATCACTTCAACTTTTACATTTTTATTTATTTGGTCCCATAAGAACAGTCTATGTCAATGGTAAAAAGTATGAACTTGTTATTATTGATGACTATTCCATATGGACATGGGTAAACTCCCTTAAATACAAGGATGAATCACATAAAGTTTTCACTATCTTCTATAAACAAACGCAAAATGAGAAAGATATTTGTATTGCAAGAATTCGTAGTGATCATAGGTGTGAATTTGAATATAAGCCTTTTGAAAAATTTTGTGAAGAAAATGAAATTTTACATAATTTTTGTTCTCCTAAAACACCTTAGCAAAACAGTGTTATAAAAAGAAAAAATAGATCTCTTCAAGAAATGACACGTACCATGATTAATGAAAGGAATGTTGCCAATCACTTTTGGTAAGATGAGTGAACACTACATGTTATATTCAGAATATAATCTATATTAGACTTATTCTTAATAAGACTTCTTATGAAACTATGGAAATGAATAAAACCCATTATTTCATACTTTCATCAATTTGGTTTCATATGCTATATTTTGAATACCAAATAGAATCTTGGCAAGTTTGTTTCACAATCTCAAAAATGCACATTTTTGGGATACTCTTAAAGGTCTAAATCTTATAGAGTATACAATAAAAAGACACTAGTTGTTGAAGAGTTAATTCATGTCAAATTTGATGACAAAAAGATTGACCATAAAAATTCAAAACTAGACATAAATTTTTTAGATTTACATCTAAAGTCAAAGTAATCAGGAACCTAAACTTGGATGGAAATACAAATCTTCACATCTTAACTCTCTGATCATAGGAAATGTAAATGCTCCTTTAAAGACCAGGTTTACTTTTAAAGAAGCATTTATGTTTGGACTTTTTTTCTTCTGAAATTGAACCTACATCATTAGACGAAGCTCTATCAAATGATGGATGGATTATGGCCATTGCGAGAAGAAGCAATCATAATTTTACTTTCATTTGCAATATCTAACAAAATCGTTTTATATCAAATGAATGTAAAATGGGCATTGCTTAATGGTTATATAAATGAAGAAATGTATGTCAAACAACTATATGGCCTTGAAGATAACGAGTTTCTAGACTATGTTTTCAAATTGAAGAAATATTTGTGTGGTCTGAAATAGGCTCCAAGAACTTGGTATGAGAGACTAAGCAATTTTTTTTTGAAAAATTATTTGGAAAGAGGTCAGGTTGACACTACTTTATTTAGAAAATCATCTAAGTATGATCTTCTCATTGTCCAAATATATGTTGACGATATAATTTTTGGTTCTACTAATGGCAAGCTCTATCAAGAATTTGCTAAGTTAATGTAGAATGAATTTGAGATGGACATGATCGGAGAACTAAAACTCTTTCTTAGACAAATTCATCAAAGCTCAGATGATGTATTCATTCATCATACCAAATATATAAGAGAACTGCTTAAGAAATTTAAAATGGATGAATGTAAGCCTAAGTTTCCACCTACGCCCAATGTGTTCTCTTGACAAGGATGAATTAGGTAAAAAGGTGCATCCATTATTGCTCTCCTCTTTACTTAATCGCCTCTAGAATTGATATTCAGTTTACTGCGTATGTGCGGATTTCAGTATGATCCTAAAGAATCGCACTTAACAACGGTTAAAAGGATCTTTAGATATCTGAAATATCTTAGAAACCTTGGTATGTGTTATAAGTCATCCTCTAAGTAGAAGTTAGTAAGCTTCTATGATGCTGAATATGCTGGAGACAAGCTAGAAATGAAAAATACCAATAAAAACAGTACATTCTTTGGTGAGAATCTAATCTCAAATTCAAGCACAAGACAAAGGACTATTGCTCTATCTACAACAAAAACATAATATATTTCAGTATCCAACTGTAGCATCCAACTGTTGTGGATGAAATATCAACTAGAAGATTTCAAAATCAACGAGTGTAACATTTATATCTTCTCTGATAATACTTCGGCTATATGTTTAATCCAAAATCCTATTTTACATTTAAGGGAAAAACATATAGAGATTAAACATCATTTTATAAGGGACTATATCGAGAAGGATATTTAAGACATTAAATTTGTTGACATTGATCATTAGTGGACATATATTTTTATTAAACTCATTTTTAAGGATTGATTTAATTTTATAAAGAAAAATCTAAACATTATGTTTATAAAATAATGATGACGAAGTCTCTATAAGTTTTTGCCTCAGGTAAAACAGAGTAAATGGTTAAAATTATATGCTCTTCCTCTAATGAAATTAAATTTGTTTTGTGCATCTCGTCAATTAAAATTCAATCAACTATAATATGAACATTTTTCTTGTGAGATGTGTATGGGCTATAATTTTGAGACTAGTGTTGCTTATGCATGATAATGCGTACGCGTTAATTACTTTTCACTTTTAGAAACTTTAACATTTTTTTCAAAAAAAAAAATCACCATCACTAACCATTCTCACATATTTCCCATATGTTTGCTCTCTTTTTCAAATCTTGGAATTTGTTTGAATCTCTCCTGTATTCAAATAGCTTCAAGCTCAACCTCTCGCTATACACTCGGTAACATCTCTTACGTTTCCACAATGACTTGCAATCTTGATTAATTGGATATCTGCCATGAACTCCAAATAAATTTCACAAACCTCATCGAGAACGAGATCAATTTTACTGAATATCTTATTGGTGTTGGTTGTGAAGTAACAATGTCGATTTACAAGAAAGGGGGGTTTGAATTATAAATGCACCTTTTAAAAATTTCTGTTAAAAACTTAAGAAAATAACTCAAGATTGATCTTGGTCGTGAAAACAGCAAACAGAGAACGTTCTTGGTTTTAACCAGAAAGTAGAGAACGTTCTTGGTTAGTTAAAATCAGTAATCCAGTTTATCTATTTAACTTGATAATCAATCAAACTGAAAGTAAATAGATAAGAGAAGAGATACCACAGCGATGTATCCTGGTTCACCCAACTCAGGTTATGTCCAGTCCTCACAACCGTGAGATTTTCCACTAAGTGTTTAAAACAAAGAACCTTCTTGATCTTACAACACCTAGTCTAGATCAACCTTGATCTATTTCAATCTCTATTACTTTCCACCCAGAAAGCAATAACAACACCTATCTAACCTTGATAGTATTTACTCTTAAACAAACTATAAGGAAACTCTTATAGTTTGAGTTTTTACAATTTGATTGTTTTTGACAGAATTTGAGATTTCTCAACTCTTGTTTGAGAATTGATTCTATACAAAGGATTTAATGATAATTATGTAATCTACTATATGAATGTGAATCGGCAACTGTTTTGCAAAATAGCAGAATGTATGATAGCCTCTGTTTTGCAGAATTTCAAGTATGTATGTGATTGATTTATGGATTTTTCAGTACTTGAATTTCTTGCTTTGATTCTGGATATTGGCCTTCTATTTATAGGCTATAGAAGCACTGAATGAAGGTACAAAAGATTTGTTGGAGAGGCTCTGTTATTTTGACTGAACCAATATTTCAGAATAAAAAGAATCCCTTTGAAAACAACTTTTTGACTTTTCTGGTTTAGCATTTAAAGCAGTTATGTCCTTTTTAGAAAGAACCTTTGATGTTTCTTCCTTTTTCTTGGATGATACAATCTCTATCTTTAGTCTTGAATGTAGCCAGAGAAGTTTGGAGAAGAATTATAAGCCATTTCAGAAGAGATACACTGCTGTTGGAAATGTGCAGAAAATGGAGAATGATTAACGTTCTTGGTCTGTCAGTTTGAACTTTCTTGAGCTTCAATAATCAATCTGGAGTTCTCGTTTTAATCATTTTGGATTCCCTTTGCAATTGTCTTATCATATGTCATGGTTGATCAAACTTTCTTGACAGTTTAATTTTTGGAGTTACAAACTGTCTTGATTTTTGTCTGACTTTGAGTCCTTTTTTTTAGAGATCTGATGACCTTCTTGAGCTTGAATGAGTCCTACTTGTTCTTTGCCATGTACTGATTAGATATGAATAAATTTCCAGGGCAGACTCTTTGTTAAAGAGGTAGATAAAGTTTGATCAACATGTTGTGATGAACATTTTTGAAGTTGAAGCTCTTTCTCTGTTTTAGTGTTCTTGTTGTTGTTTTCTTTGCTTTGCTTGATTAAATTCACTCAAAAGCACAAGTTAAATTAACATAACATTTAGAATCATAATTAACATTCTTAATTAACTTTTTTTTGTTTTCATCAAAACATTAAATTGAGATTTTGTCTCAACAGGTTGGTCTATGTACTTTAACTTAGATCAAGTTGTTGTTTTGGACGCTTTAGTTAAGAAATCATAGAGATTCATCGATACTAACAAGGACGGAGAAGTTTCAAGTACAATGTGAGTGCTTTCTATCAAAATCACTCAACAAACCATCGCTCCATTATAAAATGTTTGGGTGATGCCATGATTATTAAGAATGGTTATGAGTCAAGGGTTGACTCCTTCAAAATCAACAAAGAACTATTTGAAGACCCTAAAGTCAACTCCAAGTCAGTTCATATAAAACCCAAATACATATTTTTCAAGATTCTGATTTGGTGTGTGATACCTAAAGGTGGGTTTGTAGACAAATCTTCTGAAACTCATAATAGAACACATAAGGTCCTATATTATCAACTCTAGGTCGGGAAAGATCACAACCATCCCCTACCCTCGACTCATTACTATTATGCCGAAGAGGACTCCTCTCATTTAGGATTTAAAGCAAGTAGGAGGAGATGCTCAAGAATAACACCTGGTATCATCTTCTGCACTAGTATTCAACATTTCTAATGTCATCAAGATGTGACTCGTCTTTACCAAGGATTGTATAAGGCCAAGAGGTGAAGTCAGAAGAATCTTTGGTCAACCAAGTGGGTCTCAGGGACACACTTTTTCTATTTGGAGACTCTTCTGATCCCATTTTTGAAGAAGATAATAAAGAGGTTGTTCTGGAATACCTTAGGATGTATCACTCTGGCCAAGAGATGACTCCAGTCTATTTCCCTCTATCTAATACATCTCAAGTATTTGATAAGTGTAGAAAAGGATGAAGAAGAAAACACACATGCCAATGAGGAAGAAGCAAACCACATTTCGAGGAAGACACATAAGGTAACTATCCACTTCTAAGCATACTAGTTCCTTTGATAATATTGGTAATGATCGGTCAAAACCAGAAACCTCCACACATTTTACCCAAAACCCAAGCTTAACTTCACCCTACTTTGACCTACTCCTCCTACACTCTCACATACTAACTCTGACTCTGATACATATACCTCAGAAGAAATATTTGAGGCAACCTTAGCAGAACATTTTGTAATCCTTAGATATAAATCACATTCATACCCTTTTAACACACAATTTCCAACCCTAACACCATCCTCTACTCACACTAACCCTCCACAAACACATACTCATACTATCAATCCAATTACATCTACCATCTCCACACTTTCCTTTGAACCTCCCTCACCTACGATTGTGAATCATATTCACCAAGAAATTGAATAGTAGCTCAAGTAGTTATTAACTTACTCTATAAAACATCTTTCGATGACTTACCTGCTCCTACCTTACCTCCACCTTAACTTAAACCTGCAACCTCCATTCCTTTGGACCTAGCCCACTTCATTCCTTCCATTTCCTCTGGCTTCCCACAACTTGATTCATTCATTACTTCTCTCATTGCCAAAATCACCATGATTCACAATAGGAATACTCATAGTTTAGATTCTAATGAAGTTTCAAATAAGTGGAACAAAATACTATCTTTTATCACAAATTGGATACGGGACAATATGGAACATGGAATGCGTTTGGCTTAACAAAAATCTGCTAATTTAAAAAAAAAAAAAATGGTTGAGATCTTCTATCTTGGGGTCTTGCAGCTTCAAAAAGCTCATTGCAATCAGCCTACAATGCTACTAACAACCACATCAAAAGTTCCATCAAGTAAAAATCCATTTCCGTTTAGTTCTATTCATCTGGAACAACCAATGGTTGCTCCATTGGTACCATTGTAGTTTCCTGTGATCATTCCAGTGGTTGCTCCCTTCATGTCTTTCAGAATCGTATAACTCTAATAGGTTAGGACTTCCTGATTATCATTTTTGTTAATATTTTTCAAGGGATTAAACTTTTGTTTGCTCTACACCATTTTTCCATTAACCAAGGTTTTACCTCATTCGAATTATTCGAATTTTCCTAGGGCCCTTAGTTGTTTATGTTGGATTTTGACTTAGTCCCCCCAATTTTTTGTAATTTGTCTTTTTTTTCTTATTGAATCAATGTTTAGGTTGCTACAAATTATACATAATTATTTAGCGATGTTAATATAGTTGAGATGTCTTGAAAACTATGTAATGTTTTTGCACTCTAATTACTTAAAAAAACTGAAATCGCCTACTGCATTAATCTACGTGAATCCGTTGCTGCAGACAATCCAGGTCCAAGAATAATTCCAAAGCTGCCTACTTTACCTCCTTTTATTGCCCAAAATTTATTCCATGGTTGTTCCTGATTAATGAATACCACCTTTGTCAAAGTATAGGATCATGAATAGCTTCTCAATCACAAAAATATAAGACCCCCACAAAACTGAGTTATTATGATATTTAATTTGTATTGTTTATAAATACTAGATTATAACATTGCATGTTAATAACCAACTTAGTAAATTCAAATTCAAATCTCCATTGAAAGAGATATCCAAATTTAGTCTTCGACACACCTCAAATATAATTTTCTCCACAGGAGAGAACTTATGGAGAATAATAAAAATAAAAGCATTGCGTATTGATAATATTTTATCTCTGCAAAGTTAGCATGTTGATGTATCCTCAAATTAATATCCAAAGGTCGTGTTTACAACCTTGCCTTCATCACATTAAATTCAGCCCAGTCATTCAATTCCTTTATATAACATTTAAATTCAGTAAGATTCATCCTAGGAAGGAATGTTATAATGTAAATTCTTTCATAAACTTATGACCCAACTTTGTTGGGCAGGCAGATTGAAGTCACAAAGGCATTGTCATTAAGTTTAAAACCATGTGTTCAAACTTATATTATTACAAGATTAATCATGCAAATCCAAAACTCAGTGCATGTGCCACACATCATAGACAGAAATAGAACAATGGAAAACATAAAAAACCACAGAAAGGTTCAAAATGACAATTAACTTCCAGCCATAGATTTCAAATATTTCTGCAGGCATAGCTTCCAGCCATTCCGAATTAATGATCGTCCGATCGAAGAGCTGATTAAAAAAAAAAGCAAGCATTTCAATCAGAAAAAAAATACAGCAAATATACAAAACTAAATAAACTTCATGTTAAATGCAATCCATCAGGAGACCGCTAGACATCAGGAGACGGCTAGACGACAACAGAAAAGAGGATTTAGTATTTAGTCAAAACAAATGTTGTGAACAATCCACAATATAATTTACTTCAGTATCCACCATTTTCCCTTTAGATCAAGTGTAACATTTTTTCGGCTTCGAAGTGAGTTTTGAATAAACTTGATAGTATACAACTGCGTTCAAGGCAAAGTAATTTCATGTTTAAATGTTTTTACTCTAAAAGCAAATTTGACATAGAAGTCAGGCGTAAATTTCTAAACCTAATAAAAATATCACATTAGTGTGAATTCAAAGCAGATTTGAGGCAAAACTCAACAAAAAAATGTATCACTTTTAATCAGTTTGAAGTATGGAGCACCAAAACCAATTATGTTTCAAGGTAAGGTCTTTTACCAAAATCGCATAATTGTGGCTTGGATGTGAATGTGATAGTAAAGGGTTTGAATGCAAATTAAATTAGTTTGAGAAATACATGTTGCACATGAGTAAAACATTGTTACAGTAAACTAGAAACCAGCAAAATGATATCATCCAGCATCGTAGATAGAATTTGGAATACAATAAAACCAATGACAAAAGTTGGAAAAGCATTCTCTCATGACATGGGGTTTTTGTGAAGTAATGAAATAGAAAAGTATAGAAGTGGATAACTAGCCATGAATCAGGGACGTTGACATAGACACCACAAGCACGACACCGCATACATATATTGTATAGCATGATCAAAATCAAAATTGAGAATTACAATTAATATACTTATATGCTGAAAAAAATTATGGTAATGATCACAACAATACTAAATGGAATTATTTACAATGCAATTTTTACATAAAAAATCCTAAGAAGATGGATAATGTACTTTACAACAACTAAGTGACATCATTGTGCTATTTATCTCAAAAAAGTAAAGGATCTAATCAAGGGTTAAGAGTAGTCTAAGAAGTGTGTGGCCAAGAGCAGATAAAAATTCAGTCTCTTGGGTGAATGTCCAAGACGCCTAACAGGGGTCGGAGCCAAAAATATATAACTTTTACTTGGAAACAGTTGAGAGGTGTCTGACACATGTCAAAGTGTGTCCAAGAAGTGTCAGTTTCTAAAACGTGTCCAACTCTACTACAGGGCACTATGGTTTTGTGTTTTGTGAAGGAAAGGGGTATAGACAGGCATAAAGATCACATTCACAGAATAACCTAACCTATCAATTTAAACTCAGAAATATCACAGTCTCACCAAATTAGTTTCAAAATTATCTGAAAAACCATCCTATTAATCCCTAAATCATAACAACAGGACTAAAGTGACCTATTTTATATCCTTTACTACTTAATTATTTATATATAGACTACATTGGGACTAAATTAATATATAATTTTTTATATCAATAGTCTAAAAAAACTCATTAAATTAAATGTACCAAATTGATAGACAAACTTGACAGTAGAACCCTGAAAATTGAAATTAGGGTGTGAATCGAAAAATGATAGTAACTGAATTAAATGAGAGAAACCATTCCTGCACTAAATATTGAGTCTGTTTACTACAACTCTTTGTAAAAAACAATCACTTTTTTTATAAAAATAATCAATTTTAGGAGTTTTCATAAGATTGTTACAACTTTTAGAAAAAAACTAGAGCCCGAAAATAATCTAAAAACTGCTTCAAATGAAAAAAAAAAATTGATTAACTTTTCATTAAAAATCAAACATCTCTAATGATCTAATTGTTGTGAGTGACTGAGTGTATACAAATTAAATCCTAATAATATCTAAATTATTGAATTCAAAACTCATTTTTGTATAATCCCTAATAAACGGGGCACATTGTCAGAAAATTCATTAAATACTCTCTACAAAACACAAACAAACACAACATTTTTTAATTAAAAAAAAAACTCTTAACAAATAATTCCTAAATTATCAAATTCAAAAATCATTTATTTATAATTAAACGGGCAATTGACTGAAGATTCATTAAACATAACAAAATAAACCTGAAAACTGAAATTAGGGTATAAGAAACGAAACACGATAGTACTAACAATCTCAGATTCAATAATAATGATAAACAGAATAGGAAATAAAAAGGGGATCGTTCTTACTAGGTTTTTGAGCCTTTCCATCAACCCATTTGGATAGAGAGAAATGAACCTTCTCACGAGATAGAACTTCGGTTTTGTGAGGTTCTTTGAGACAATTCCTTACGAGATTAGCGCAAATGTTGGAGTATGTTATGTATGTCATCCCTGCTGCCCTCCAAAACGGCACTGCTCCGGTTGACGCCATGGATCGATCGGTTATTTGATACGATATGCTCTGTGTTTCTCTGAAAAATGAATGTGAATAGTTTTTCGATGCTGCTACTGGTAAATCAACTCTTGTATATTTATTTATGGACTTTTATGTTTGGGCCTCCATCGGCCTTTTTTAAACTACAAAATATATGAAAAGTTAGGAGATAGATTATAATAATATTCTTTTTTTAAATTAATAAAAAAAATTAATTATTTTACGTAAATATTAAAAGATAAATGACTCTGGCTAATTTTATTAGAGAGAGTCAAATACAAATCTTTTTATGAGTTTTTAGTGAGTCTTAATGTTTTCTTTATGGTAAAATTTATGAGTTTAATGGGTATAAATATTTTACATTTAAAGAAAATTTATGAAAAATCAATACAACTCCCTAAAAAAAATAATTGACTTAAATATTACACATAAATATGAAAATAATATATGTTGTAACTTTGTCTATTATCTATTGATAAAATAAAAAGTTTATTTTGTATTCAAATGTATTTAAAACAAAACATACACAAATAAAATTTTATTTTTTATGTGATCTAGACTTGTTCGAAAGACAAAATAGACTAACAATTATAACATA
>JBBPBT010001178.1:12408299-12419272 GCA_037974875.1 Cicer bijugum
AAACACACTTGTATACACAAAATCAAAATTTTTAATACACATAAGTTTTGAAAACCCTTTTTTTAAAAAAGTTTTCCAAAACCAAGTTGAATTTAGTAGGGGTGAAAAAAATATTTCTTTAGAAAAAAAAAATAGATACTTTATATGTACATGGTACAATTTTCAATAAATTAACATACAAAACCAGATTGTTAGCTTTTATACCCCTCATTTAAATTTGTACTCCTTAATTTAATGTTTTTTGAATGAAATACTTAAAATAACTTTAAAAAAAAAATCAGTAAAAGTCAAAATAAGAAAAAATCAAAACAGTTGTACTCCTACACTTAAAAATCCAGAAAAGTGAGTTTTGCTGAAAAAAAAGTTTTTACTGGAAATTTCAAGAGGATTGAATTTTCCGGTTGTGCAAAATGCATACTGAAAATTTCAAAAATGAAATTTCCGAGAAGGTTCACCGGAAAATTGAAAAATCCGGTAGTCAAGAATCAATACCAGAAATTTCATTTTTTGAAATTTCCGGTATGCAATTTTAACTACCGGTTTTAATCATATATCATGCATAAAATAAAATACAAAATGTGAAGTTTTAATGACATACCTATTAGTCGTAGTATTTCCTAGATACAATACTCGATTGGTCCATGCTTCAACAAATCTTTCCTTATGAGGATTCAACCATATGTCTCTGACGTAGTCAAAGAAAATAATATTATCGACATATGCTTGCTCAAATATTTGCAAAAGTTTCTCGTACTCCTTCTCTTCAGAACACTAAACAATTTTCCTCCACAACTCAAGAATGGATTCTTGCATGTCTTTCTTTAATATATATTGTTTACATTTGGCTCCAACATTTTTGTTAATATGAAGTTGACAAAGTAAATTTGTTGAAGATGGAAATACAACTTTAATTGCATTCATTAAAGCGAGTTCTCTGTCAGTCAAAATCACCTGAAGAAATGACGTGTTTGAAACAAACGACTTTTAACTTCTCCAATGCCCATCAAAAGTTGTCTTGACGTTCAGAATCCATATAAGTAAATGCAACATTAAATCAACCCAGTTGAAGTTACACCAACAATTTCAAACAACGGTAACCTATACTTGTTGGTTTTGTAAGTGCTATCCGTGACCAATACAAGAGGGAACATGTTCAACAAAGTTATGGAATCTGGGTGCGTCCAAAACATATCCCTCACAACGTTGGAGTCCTCATGAGTCCTACTCCAACAAGTATATTTCTCAGCTTCAAGTAACTTCAACAAATGTTGCATATTAGTTCTAGGTCTCATCAAATTCTTCCTGCATGTACTTCGTTGCTTGTAAATTTGATAGATACTAGTCACATTCTCTGTATCTCGATCTCTCAAATATGACAAGATGTGTCTTGGTGCAACGTGATATTTTGTCAACTTGTCAACATGTTTCTTATCTTCTTCTGTTAAGCGTCCCATAAATGCATTATTCTTAAAAGTAGCTACTAACTCATGGTTGTGAAGTTCAAAGATTAAACTAAGAATCCATCCTTCATCATTTTTTAGTGGTCTCGATCTAAGTTTAAACGGACATCCACACCTTTTAGTTGAAGTATCTGTATCATTTTTATTTGACTTATATTGTCCACCTCTATCACAACCAAGAATTAATTTTGACTTTCTTCCTCTCTTTCCAGTCTCTACGTCTGATCGAGTAATGATAACTACTACTCGATTTTGTCGACCTATCTCTCTTGCCCATGATATGATAGCTTCTTGTGACTCAAAAATTTGATCAATTGTAAATGCTTCAGTTAAATCTATAAATACTGGTTGTGTGTTTTCCATCCCTATTTCAAAAAAAAAATAAAAATAAAATAAAATAACAAACAAATTAAAAAAATATTAAAAAAAAACTACTGGATTTTTGAAATTTTATGATTAACTACCGGAAATTTCAAAAAACAAAATTTCTGATGAACAAAAACTAACTACCGAATTTTTCAAAATTTTTGAAATTTCCGGTATTGAAAATACAACTACCGAAAATTGCATTGACCAAATTTCTGGTATTACATATAACTACCGGAAATTTCGTTTATTAAAATTACTTATCGGAAATTTCGTCGAGGGGGTCAGATTTTAGAGTAATTTTTTTTTACCACTTAAGTAAATAAATTTATTAAGGATAAAAATGGGTTTTTAACAAATTGGGGGTACAAATTTAAATGGAGAGTACAAAATCTAACAATCACAAAACCAAAATAATCTGAAAGTAACGGCCCAGGGACCTAAACCAACTTCAGCCCACATTTTTCCTAAGTAAATACAAAAATAAAAATGAAATCTTAAAATTATTTTTTAATCTTCCAATTCATATGGAATTGGACCTTTATTAATCTCAAATTTAATTGAAAAATAAATAAAATTAAATAAATAATTATTTTAGTCAAAATTAAAATATATTTAAGTAGGACAATGGATAAGTTTAAGTAGGGCACTATAGTACCCGTTCTCATACACGCATACCCATATATGTGTATATATTCTCTTTGATATTAATTTTAATACTCGAATCCTTGCCTTCCAGGTACCAAGTATCCCGTATCTATATCTATTATCCACACTTTAACTAAAATAGATCGATAAATAAATGATATTGTTGTGATTAAATTTAAAAATTATCTAAATATTTTAAATTCAATTCTAAAGTATTATAAACAAGATATTTTATAACTCAACATTTCAAATGAACACTCGTTAGCATACATATTCAAATATTCATAATAATATTTTATGAAGTTGCAAGTTATACGATAATATTATTTGAGACTTGTAAAAACAATTGGTAGGAAAATGCAAATATAATTATAAAGTCACAATTAATAAGACATAACTCTTAGTTATAAAGTCACAATTATTTACTTATTCATCATAATTAAACTAAAACACTGATATAATAAAATAAATAAATAATATATTTTTATAAGTGCAACTGCAGGACGGAGTGGGTAATATAGTACCCACACCCATACCCGCTTAATTTTGCGGTAATTAGTGTTCTCGTGTCCATGTTCATTGTGCAGATTTTTATCCTAATATATTTTTTTTAATATCCATTAAGTCTAGATTTAATTCTCATATTTCCTTCAATTTTTTTTCTTTTTAATTCTGGTTTATCCCTCTTTTATTTATTATTGTGTTGGTTTTTTTCAAAAGAAAGATAGATAAAAAACGATTAAAAATCTGAAGCATGGTTTGCTTTTTATAGAGTTTTTATGTTATATTAATAAATTGAAGAGTTTTATATAATTGTTTTCTTAACTTATAAATTAATGATATTTTTGTGAATCAAATAGTTATTTGTAAATTATTATATTTTAAAAAATTTATAATATAGGAAGAAATATTATTCTCACTGTTTATAAATATTATATTATGTATATTTTTTTAATAATAAAAAATTCAAACAAATTTAAATTTTATTTTACCCACACTTTTAATGAATATTATTTAGTTATTATAATTTTTTATATGATAATAAATAGTTTTTATTAGATAACAACTCATTTAGTTATCAATTTAAAAATCAAATTTTCCAATATCATTGAAGAAAAGTGACAAGCTAGTAAACAAATGTATTTTTTTTTTAATTTGTACATGTATTAATATGAAGTTTATGAACAAAAGCAACAATATGAAATTTATGTAACTAATATGAAAATTTTAAACTATTCCTAATGTTTCTTTTGCAAAAGCAACAAATTTATAAACTTCTTATTAGTACATATAGTAGTAGTATAAATTTATAAAAGTCTTAGAGTCAAAGATTATTCTAATTAAAAAAATATATAGTAGTAGTATATTCTAATTTCAATTAGCCGGCAAAAGCAGGCTTGGCCGGTTTAAAAATAATGAAAGCTTCAACTTTACAATGACATGTTTAATTTTGGTTACTTATATATATAACACTGAAATTAACACTAATAATCCAACTAAAAAAAAACACTACATAATTAAAAGTTAATTAAAAAAAAAACAGAGAAAACAGAGAACAACATGAGACAAGCTGGTGCATATTCAAAGTTACTATGTGGTGGCATATCAAGAAGAACAGGTCCACATTCATTACCCTTAGCAAGAATAAAGAAGATAATGAAGAAATCTAGTGAAGATGTGAAGATGATATCAGGGGTGGCACCAATTGTTTTTTCTAAGGCTTGTGAACTTTTCATTGAGGAACTTACAAGAAGGTCTTGGAATATTGCTATTGATGGTAAAAGAAGAACTTTGAATAAAGATGATATTGCTTCTGCTGTTATAGCTACTGAATTATTTGACTTTTTGATTGATTTGGTTTCTAATTCTGATGATAATTTAGTTGGTGGTGAATGTGTTGCTAGTACCACCAATGTCATTGATTCTATTTTTTAATTTATGGAAGATTTTGTATTATGGTCAATTTATTAAAATTGCAATGAGTCAGTGTAATTTTTATTGTGATTTTAACAAATTTGGTTTAATATCAAACATTTAATATGTTTGATAAATTGTAAACTCAATAACTACAATACATACATCATTTATTTATCAAGTAAGAATAATAGGCAATATATTTTTGTCAAAAAATAAAACAATAGATAATATTTTTTATGCTGTTAATATTCATTAATAATTAATATTATTAATATTTATTAAAAAGAAGAATAAAATTCACTATCTATGTATTACTTTACTCTTAACTCATCTACTTCTACTAGTGAATCAACCTCATATCATTAAAAAATAAATAAAAATAGACAATATATGCTATGAATTTATGTACATTAATAATTAGAGCCACTTTCACTATGAGTAAGACTCACTTTTTTGTGTGTCTGGTACTGGAAAGTAAAAATCCAGATTGATCCATGAGTGGTAATATTGTTTGAAGCTTCTTGTTTATTTAACTTGAGAACATATTTATTTTTTAATAATTATTACTCATGCATCAATATTTTTTTAGAAAAATTAATATAAGGAGAAGAAATAATAGAAAAGACAAAATATGAGAGTAGGTGAATTGAAAAAGACAATTTTTTTTTAGGAATTTAGTTTTAGTATAAAGATAAAATATAAGGTTGAGTGTTTTTTTTTCTACATATTCAACTATAAGAGTTCAATATTTTGTAAATTTGTTATTTTAAATCTATAGTTTAAAACAAAAACTAACCCCTCAAACTTTGACATTTTATTATTATATAAATTTTTTATACTATATAATGTTTCTTGGCGCTCCTGAAAAATTGGGACCAATACACATGGTTAGGGCCAATATTGATAGTCGTCCACTAATATCTAGACATGATAACGGGGCGGAGCAGGGACGAATTTTGTCTCCTCCACATCCGCATCCGGTTAATAAGAGAAAACTTGCACCCGCATCCGTTTTTGTTTTATAGCGGATGTAAAATTTAGGCACTCATCCCCGCCCGCAACGGGACTCGAGTTTTCCTGCTCGCACCAGCACCTACTCATATATATAAAATTATAAATTTAAAAATCATATTTATTATAATAAAATAATAATTATTAAATAATAATAATATTAAATATATTCAATATGTATATGTATATAAAATTTAAAATTTGCAATAATATTACTTGCGAGACAGGTTCGAGTGCGAGTGCGAGGTGGATATCACCACCCCCACCACCCCCAAACCCATCACCGCCCCCAAATTTTAATGTCGGGGAAAATTCGCACCTGCACCCAGTTAAAGCGGGTTTTTCCCGCCCAAATCAAGCGGGTTCGGGTGGGTACCCACGGATGAAGATTTTATTGCCATCACTACAAATGTCTATAAAATTAATATTGATGAGTCTTACATTCTATTATGAGGAACGAGAGTATAATTATTGGAGGAATCATTCATGATGACTTTGGTAAAGTGGCAAGATATATTTTTTCCAAAATTAACACCATCATTGCGTTAATTGTCGAAGTCAGAGTCTTGAAGTATGGTATCCATGTTTCTTATTATTTGTCTCTTACTTATGTCATATTTCAAGTTGATTCTTCGATAGTTTACTCTGTTGTGGAGATGAGGATTACCCTGACTCCACCCAATCACAACATTCTAGATGAAATCGATCATCTCCTCAGACTTCCTACTTGGCAAGCAATTATACAATTTTTCAACTGTGACACCAATAAATGTGTAGATTTTGTTGCATTTTTAGGACATAATAGCTCATTATCTTTGACTAAGTTAGAATTTTCCTATCCTTAGCTAAATTTTTTGCTCTTTGATGACTGTAGGACTTCTTGTAGACCTTTAACTTAATATTAATTTTAATTCCAATTTTATTAAAAAAAATTATAAAGATTATATAATTTTAACTAGGTTTTTCATAAAATAATAATAATAATAATAGTAATAATAATAATAATAATAATAATAATAATAGTTGTTGTTGTTGTTGCTGCTTGTTGGGTACTAGACTTCCTTCCTATGTGAAGCAAGACCCCAAATATTATAGTTTATTATATCTCTTGCTTACTCAAGTGAACAATGATCTTATTAGGGTTGGAAGAAAGACAATTTTTGAAAGGAAAAAAAAAACAGCCACGAGTAAACTCTATTATTGATTTTGTCAAACCCATCTTGGAAACATATCGACATTTGTTAACCATTGGATCAAACTAAATTTTGGACACTAGATTCGAAACATGTAGGTTTTCGTTTTCAACAGTCGGATTGCCGAAACAATATTTGGAGAGGGAAAAATAATGCTTGCACAATAGTAGATTTTCAAGGTGTTTTTCAACTTCTTGTTTTCATCTTCTTGTTTTCCATTTGTAAGTTGTAGTACTTTGTTATTTTTGTTGGATGTAGACACAATTTATGCATCATTTTGATACTCTCTTGTAGTTTTATTTGATTATACTGGAATTATTTCTTTAGTGTTAACAACTCGTGGTTTTTACCCTTACATTAAAGGACTTTTCACGTTAGAATATCAGTGTTCTTTATGTGTTTTTATTTGATCAATTTGATTTCATATATTTGTTGTTATTCTTCACGGATTCTTGCAAGTTGGGATTTATATCTGTTGTATATTGCTTGTTTTCGTGTTTATGTTTATTTCTATTGACTTACTTGAAGGATGGAGGCAATGAATATAATGATGGTTTGCTTGGAGGATACTAATTACTATTTGTGGAATGACAAGATAAAATATTTATTATTTGTGAAGAAAATGCATCTTCTTATTTTTTGTTCTAAAAAGCAGGATAATAAATCTACGAAAGAATAAGATATTCAACATAACAATTATGTGGTTTTGTTAAGTAATATGTAGAAGATTGTCATAACATTTTCTTATTGTCAATATTTATAATGATACCTTGCCTCATGATTATAAACATAATATTCCACATATTGCCTAATAAAATCACATACATGTTGATGTTCAAAATCCAATTCTTCTGTAGATTTACCATCTGACATTTTAGAACCAGATTTATAAGATGCATTTTCTTCACAAATAACAAATATTTCATTTTGCCCTTCCATAAATGGTAATTAGTACCATTCAAGTATACCATCTTTATATTCATATTTGCCTCCATCGTTCGAGTAAATCAAATAGTCATTTAATCAAAAACTTTGATGCCACTCTAATGGAAATAACCACATAAACATGATATTTGCATCAAATATAAGATTCCCTCAACTTGCAAAAACCCGTGAGGAACAAAAAAAAATATATGGAAGCAAATAGCTTCACTATAATCAAATAAAGTGCAAGAGAGTTTCAGAATGATGTACAAATTGGGTCAACAATCAACCAAAATAACAAAACGCTAAAGCTTACAAATCAAAACTACCTCAAAAAATTGCTATTGTGTGAGTCTTATTTCTCCCTCTCCTGACGTCGTTTCACCTATCTTATCGTTGAAAACGAAGACATATATGTTTCAAACTTGCTGTCCAAAAATCAGTTCGATCCAACAGTTAACGAATGTGTCATCGATGTTTTTCTAAGACTGTTTTGACAAAATCAGAAACAGACTCTTTTCCACTTAAATAAATGAGACACATAATAAACTACAATATTTAGGTCTTTCTCTAAATAAAAAGAAAACCCAATATCTAACACACCAAGACCTAACCACTTCACATAGTGTTATGTTTAAGATGCTACATGTTTGTGAATTCATGATTTTTCCCATCATTTGCTACATATATGCTAAGGTGCATGTTTGGTACACTTGTCATGCTAATCCCTATTTCAATGAAATTATAATTTTAGTTTTCGAGATTTTAAGCACTAGTCATATTTATACCATTCTCTAAAATTATGATTCATTAGTAGATTCAAGCACTAATATGATTAGTGCTTACATATTCAAAAACTAAAATTATCATAAATAAAGTTATGGATTAATATAATGGGTTTTTACAAAATTTAGAGACTGAAACGATGGTTGTGTTTTTTTTTTTTTATTGTATAAGTCAATCCAAACATACATTCTTACACAGCTTTTAGTACATTGAATTCTTTTGGGGAATTTGTAGGCCGAAAAAGCAGAAATTCTTACATTGGCTCAACATGGTCTAGCAAAGTCAACAACAATTAAGGTTCCAACGTATGATGAGGTGAGTTTAAAGCGAGTGGATGCTTCTATGCATGAAATGAGTAGCTTTTGCTTTTTTAACTTGTTTTGTAGATGATCTATAAAACACTAGCCTTTGATAAATAAAATAGAATAGATTTTTAGATTCGCTCAAACTAAAGGGTAAGTTTATAAAAAGTATAATATTGTATAGAACTTAAAATTACAACGATATACACTACAATATTTATATTAATTAACATATTTATTAATATATGTAATGTTAGGTTTAGTCGAAATTCACTATACCAAATTAGTATATATTAAATTATACAAACCACAATTATCTTATAGACTTATATAATTTGAGTTTCATAATCTAGTCACAATTAAAAAATATTTCTTTTTTAAATTTCTTTTAACATAAATATTTTTTTTTATAAAATTTATCTATTTTCGTACATTCAATCAAATTCAAATGTAAAAATTTACTCAAAAGTTATTATGTTTAGAGATAAAATAGAGAGAAAATAAAGAGAACATAACGTCTAGCTATATTTCAAAGTAATTTCATAATTTGAGTATTCTAGATCTAAAATACAAATATAAAATTTTAATGTGGCTAGAGTATAAAAAGTTAAAGATATCAATAATTTTTTTTTTAAAATTCAATTATATCATAAAAATAATTAGAACCCTACCTAATTGAGTTGAGTGCCTTAATTGCACCGACTTAAGGATCGATCTTATTTGGTCTATGTAATAGATTAATCTTTATTGACTAAATATGTTACATGTAATAGTGTGTTTAATAGTAAGAAACCAACACAAAAGATAAAATAAGTGTAGTACAAACTAATGTTGCGCTGGATGGATGTAAATGGAAAAAATAGAAGAAATAGGATTAGAAATGATAACGTTAGGTATAGTGTGTGTAGTATCTAAAATAGAAAAGATGATAGAAATTTAACTTACGTGGTTTGGACACTAGGAAAGCAACCTAGTACCAACAAAAGGAACACATGAAGAATATGTCTAACACGCTCATGCTGGCAAACAATTCGGAGGGAGAAAGTGTGGAAATGATGAGCAATATGGAAATGGACTCACTCCCGTTAGAAGGAAATCAATCTAAATTGTAATTCAATAATTTTAATAATAAAATAAAAATTTATATTTTGTTGACGTCTATCAAATGTCTATCACACCATATCCATTATTGTCAAATATCTTCATCCGACTAACGTAGAGATAGATGAAAAATTCAATTTTTGACAAAGTCAAAATTTGTTTATAGCAAATGAATCTGAATCAATATAATCGTCGACAATCTTAATTACTTTTAATTTGAAATTCTCAATTACAATATTATAACAATTTAAGTTTAATTTTATTTTATTAAATTAAAATAATATATAATAATATTAATTAAAATATTTAAACTAATATTTTAAGTTGTAATAAAATTAAATATTAATATATAAATTAAAGTTGTAAGATCTAATAGAATTCTTAAAAATTAAACTTAAAAAATGAATGAATTACTTCATAATGTGATACATTAAACCTCATTTAAGAAATTCATATTGAATTGATAGTTGAAGATGCTCTAAAAAAATTTACGTGTAACAAGGTGGAATTTGAATTCTAAAAGTAGCTATGCTTTCACAAGAGTGTTACTTTAGTAGCCAATATCTTTGGTTGTTTATTTTTTTTATATATAGATATTTATTGTTTTTTCTTAACCTATTTCCATCCTCTACCATTAGTTTTCCATTCTTGATTTGAATATTTATTTATTTTAAAATGTTTTATCCAATTTTTACTTCACATAATGCTTCTCATGACTATTCTCAATTCAATGCCAACATAATCACAACTGAGAAATTGCCTAGTTCCATTGGTACGCTTGAGACAAGATCGGTTGGCTTGTTGCGACAATTTAAATAATTGTGTTTTTTTTTAGCTATTTTTTTAAAAGATTGTCGAATTTCTAACTACAATCGAATAAACTTAAGAGTTTTATTGTTTACGTAATAATTATTGATTTTTAGTTCAGTAACTTTAACGTTTTTTTATGTTTGTAAAAATCAACATATTTTATTTTTGTTATAGATAAGTCAATTTGTCAGTTTACTAATTAATCGGAATAGAATAGAGTAAATGTTTCGATTACTTATATAAAATAGTTAATCTAACCTCACATTTTTTTAGATGAATTAATGATAGAAGATGATTAAAATAAAATAAATTGATTCATTTTACCTTTCAACTCAATATTACTTTCAATAAAATTACTAAATTAGGGAGAATACAAATATAGCGAAATTACGATGTCTTTAACTATAGGAGCAACTTTAAAAAATTAATACAATCAACCCAAATCAATATTTTGA
>JBBPBT010001178.1:12419671-12436885 GCA_037974875.1 Cicer bijugum
ATAATTAACAATCATAGAATCAGAATAAAGCGCAGTAAAAATTTAGCTTTCAACTTCGAAAATATTTCATATTTTTAATTTAATTAA
This sequence comes from Cicer bijugum, assembly GCA_037974875.1. Taxonomy (NCBI): domain Eukaryota; kingdom Viridiplantae; phylum Streptophyta; class Magnoliopsida; order Fabales; family Fabaceae; genus Cicer; species Cicer bijugum. The sequence goes on from JBBPBT010001178.1 coordinate 12,419,759, forward strand.
TAATATATGAATAATTAATGCGTTTTAGATAATTCTATATCATAAAATTGTATATCACGCCATTAAAAATATGTCAATTTCATATTTTTAATTCAAAAATATAAAAAAAAAGTTATTTATATGAATTAGTAATAATGGAGACACTAAAACTGGAATTAAACTTAAAAGTTTTGACCATTCGAGTAGACCAAGTTTCGTTGATATTAATATGTTTTTGATAATTTTATATCATAAAATTGTATATCACGCCATTAAAAATATGTCAATTTCATATTTTTAATTCAAAAATAAAAAAAAAAATTATTTATATGAATTAGTAATAATGGAGACACTAAAACTGGAATTAAACTTAAAAGTTTTGACCATTCGAGTAGACCAAGCTTCGTTGATATTAATATGTTTTAGATGATTTTATATCATAAAATTGTATATCACACCATTAAAAATATGTAAATTTCATATTTTTAATTCAAAAATATTAAAAAAAATTATTTATATGAATTAGTAATAATGGAGACACTAAAACTGGAATTAAACTTAAAAGTTTTGACCATTCGAGTAGACCAAGCTTGGTTGATATTAATATGTTTTAGATGATTTTATATCATAAAATTGTATATCACGCCATTACAAATATGTCAATTTCATATTTTTAATTCAAAAATATAAAAAAAAATTATTTATATGAATTAGTAATAATGGAGACACTAAAACTGGAATTAAACTTAAAAGTTTTGACCATTCGAGTAGACCAAGCTTCATTGATATTAATATGTTTTATATGATTTTATATCATAAAATTGTATATCACGCCATTAAAAATATGTCAATTTCATATTTTTAATTCAAAAATATAAAAAAAAAAATTTATTTATATGAATTAGTAATAATGAAGACACTAAAACTGGAATTAAACTTAAAAGTTTTGACCATTCGAGTAGACCAAGCTTCGTTGATATTAATATGTTTTAGATGATTTTATATCATAAAATTGTATATCACGCCATTAAAAATATGTCAATTTCATATTTTTAATTAAAAAATATAAAAAAAAAATTATTTATATGAATTAGTAATAATGGAGACACTAAAACTGGAATTAAACTTAAAAGTTTTGACCATTCGAGTAGACTAAGCTTCGTTGATATTAATGTTTTAGATGATTTTATATCATAAAATTATATATCACGCCATTAAAAATATGTCAATTTCATATTTTTTAATTCAAAAATATAAAAAAAAATTATTTATATGAATTAGTAATAATGGAGACACTAAAAGTGGAATTAAATTTAAAAGTTTTGACCATTCGAATAGACCAAGCTTCGTTGATATTAATACGTTTTAGATGATTCTATATTATAAAATTGTATATCACATCATTAAAAATATGTCAATTTCATATATTCTAATTCAAAAATATAAAAAAATTATTTATGTAAATTAGTGATAATAGAAACACTAAAAGTAGAATTAAATTTAAAAGTTTTGACCATTCAAGTAGACCAACCTGGTTGATTTCGAGGAGCTAAATTTACAAATTACTAAATTGTTTTACAAAAGAAGAAAAACTTGCTGAGTAATCATGGGCACATGGATTACGTTATTAATCTCTCTTTCTTTCAAAGCTAGACAGAGAAACCAATAAAACAAACAACCTCACTCTCTCTCACTCACACTTACACTCTCACACTTACTCGTGCCTCTCTCTCTCTACTTGCTACCTTGCTGCATTCTAGGGGAAAATATGTCCTTACTCACAACACACTCTAAACCAATAGATCTGACACAACACTAACTCTTATGACCTTCTCACCACTCTTTCCATCTTTTACTTCTTGTGTTTTTCTTCAACTTCCCCAACAATGTCCATTGTCATGAATTCTTCTACTCCTTTTGAGTGTTAGTTTCTTTTGTGTGTTTGTGTCACAAAATGGTTCCAAGTTTAGATTTTTTCAAATGGGTTAAAGAGTGTTCAAAATCAAGGTCTTCTACCCCTTTTGAGTATTAGTGTCTTTCAAGTGTTTGTTTCATAAAAAAGGTCCAAAGTTTAGATTTTTCCAAATGGGGTTGGTTTAAATTGAGTTCAAATTCCAATTCAATGTCTTCTACCCCTTTTGAGTATTAGTGTCTTTTTAGTGTTTTTTACACAAAATTGGCTCCAAGTTTAGATTTTTCCAAATGGGGTTTGGTTAAAAAGTGTTCAAATTTAAGGTGTTCTATCTCTTTTGAGTGTTTTTTTTTTTTTTTGTCAAAACCCATTTTGAGTGTTTGTTTCACAAAAATGGTTCAAAGTTTATATTTTTCCAAATGGGGTTAGTTTAAAAAGAGTTCAAATTAAATGTCTTATATCCCTTTTGAGTGTTAGTGATTTTTGAGTGATTTTTTTCACAATAATGGCTCCAAGTTTAGATTTTTCAAAGTGGGGGTGGGTTAAATTGAGTTCAAATTCAACATCAAATTCAAGAAAAGGAAACCCTGTTGTTGTTACTATGGAGAATCCAAACTACTCAGTGCTTGAAATTGATGGTCCTGATTCAGCATTTCAGCCAGTTGAAAAAGATAGAGGCAAAAATGCGAAACAATTCACATGGGTTTTGCTTCTCAAAGCTCATAAAGCTGTTGGTTGTTTAACTTGGTTTGGAAATTCTCTTTGTTCATTGTTAAGTTCTGTCAAAAAAAGACTCATTTTTTGTTCTATTGAAAATGACAGTGATGATAAATCTATGAAAGCAAAGTTACTTTTTAGAGTGATTGTTGGATTCTTATTCATGGCTTTGGCATTTCTTTCATTTGAACTTGTTGCTCATTTCAAAGGGTTGAATTTGAATTACTTTAATCACAATCATAGTAATTTTCATGTTCCACAAACTTGGGAGATTAAAGGGATGTTTCATGAAGCTTATGTTAACTGGTTGGAGTTTAGAGTTGATTATATTGCACCCTTGATTCAATCTTTATCAAATTTTTGCATACTGTTGTTCTTGATTCAATCTGTGGATAGAATGGTGTTGTGTCTTGGTTGCTTTTGGATCAAATTCAAAAAGATTAAACCAATGATTGTTGATGGAGATGGTGAAGATGATTTGGAAGGTTCTAATTATGGATATCCTATGGTACTTGTTCAGATTCCTATGTGCAATGAGAAAGAGGTGACACTTTTTTTCTTATTCATTCATGATTCTTGTGTACTTTGTTAGTTTTAGTACATACCTACTATTTTTTTCTTTTGTTTTAAAAAGAAAAGATTTTTTTGTCGGTGGTGACAATAATCCCAAAACCAATCAATTATTAAGTGGTTGCTTTGAACGTGTTATGATGATAATCCATCAATTCCCACCTATTTTGGTGCATGTTTGGTTTTGCACCGACAAAAATAAATTGATTATGAGTGAATTGATTTTGTTAAATTAATTTTCAGTTAAAAGTAAATGTAAAGTGATTTATATTTGAATATATTCACTTAAAGTGAGTTGAATGATAAATTTCAGTGTAAAATTCATGAAGGCAAAATCAATTCTACTCAATAACAATCAAACATGTAAAACTCCAGAATCAATTTTGGCATTCCCAAAAGTGAAACCAAACCTGCACTATGTTTTTCTTCACTTGGTTTCATACTGAAATATGCTATGTTGTCTGTACATAAGGTGTCAACTGGTAAGAGTTTAACTTGTAACGTTAACAGACGGAGTTCAAATCTTCGCGGATATAGTTGTTAAATGGTCATTGGTGCCACTTTAATTAATAATAATTTCTCCCTTCCCTAACTTATTCTTTTTGAAAAAAATGCTATGTTGCATTCTAACCATTAGTGATCTCAAAAGAAGTAACTAGTAGAGTATAGTTGACTACATGATGCCACTGTTTGGAACTTTTGGATTAGTACTCTTTGTTACCATTTGATTAAGAATCATGAATTCATGTGATGACTTTGGTATTTATTGTAGGTGTATGAACAATCTATATCTGCTGTCTGCCAACTCGATTGGCCGAAAGATCGGTTGCTTGTTCAAGTTCTGGATGATTCCGATGACGAGGGGATACAATGGTTGATCAAGGGAGAAGTGTCTAAGTGGAATCAAAGAGGTGTCAATATCATCTACCGTCATAGAAAGTTTAGAACCGGTTATAAAGCGGGAAATCTCAAGTCCGCAATGAACTGTGATTATGTGAAGGATTACGAGTTCGTTGCAATTTTCGATGCCGATTTTCAACCGTGTCCTGATTTCCTCAAACAAACTGTTCCACATTTTAAGGTAGCTAAATTTGTTTCAGTTTCTTGTTATTCCGCAATTTATCTATCAGTTTCGTGTCTTTATTTCCACGTCTTGGTTTGCAGGGAAATCCCGAGTTGGCATTGGTTCAAGCTAGGTGGACTTTTGTGAACAAGGATGAGAATTTACTCACAAGACTTCAAAATATTAATTTGTGCTTCCACTTTGAGGTTGAACAACAAGTTAACGGAATCTTCCTCAATTTTTTCGGTTTTAATGGAACTGCTGGTGTTTGGAGAATAAAAGCACTTGAAGAATCCGGTGGTTGGCTTGAGCGAACTACCGTAGAAGACATGGATATTGCAGTCCGTGCTCATCTTAATGGTTGGAAATTTATCTTTCTCAATGATGTAAAGGTAATATCTTCTAGTTTCAATATTTTCAGTTTGCCTGCAGCCAACAATGGCTGTTTTAGTATTACTGATTTCGAAAGTTAGAATGAACTTGATTTGGGTGAAGTAATCTACGAAACACAGATACCTAACATGACAATAGACACCGATAATTCAAAAAATGTAAGTGATTGAATGTAAACCACATGTGTTGGTTTGTATTGGTGTTTGACACTGACACGTAGAGAAGAAAAGAGGTCAGGTCGACTCACAGTGACCTAAACAACAGTTAATATGTTAAATTTGAGTTGCAGTTGGTCTAAAGTCTAAACATTAAGAACACTTCTTTCAGGTGCTTTGCGAGCTTCCTGAATCGTATGAAGCTTATAAGAAACAACAACATCGATGGCATTCTGGTCCGATGCAACTCTTTCGGTTGTGCCTTCCAGCCATCATAAACTCTAAGGTTAAGTATTTTCTTCCATTGTGTTGCATTTCACAGTTTTGGCGAAAAACACAATCTAAACCTGTTATGGTGTCATAATATTGTTGCAGATTGCATTCTGGAAGAAAACAAACCTTATATTTCTATTCTTTCTACTTAGAAAGCTAATCCTCCCATTCTATTCATTCACATTATTCTGCATCATTCTTCCATTGACAATGTTCGTCCCCGAAGCCGAGCTTCCTATTTGGGTTATTTGTTACATTCCTGTATTCATGTCATTCTTGAACATTCTCCCCGCCCCAAAATCCTTTCCCTTCATCGTACCTTACCTACTATTCGAGAACACAATGTCGGTAACCAAATTCAACGCCATGGTATCTGGTTTGTTCCAATTAGGAAGTTCCTACGAATGGATCGTTACCAAAAAATCCGGCCGATCATCTGAGCCTGACCTATTAGCTGCCGAAGAACGCGATTCAAAGGCAATGAGTCTCCAACTTCATAGAGGAACTTCCGATAGTGGCCTTTCCGAGCTTAACAAGATCAAGGAATTACAAGAAACCATTCCTGCAAAGAAAATGAACAAGATATATAAGAAAGAGCTAGCCCTTGCATTTTTGCTGCTGACCGCGGCGGTTCGAAGCTTGTTATCAGCTCAAGGAGTGCACTTCTACTACTTATTATTTCAAGGTGTGTCATTTCTCCTTGTAGGTTTGGATTTAATTGGAGAACAAATGAACTAGAAGATCAAATAAGAATATGTGTAAATTAGAAAAATTTATTATTATACAGTTAGGCCAACCAATATGGATTGATGCTAGAAAAGTTGGTTTTGGCAGTTATATTCAAGGTTCATGATTATGGCTAGTAAAATGTCGAAAGCTGCCACGTGTCAAATCATAAATAAGTTTGTTATTTTTCAAGTGTCTTTATAGAAACTTTTCTGTTTTCTTGTACTTTGATTGTTTTCCACATTACAATAAATTTCAATTTTTTTTCATTTTCAATTTTCTGTAATATAACATGATTCATTATCACATTTGGTTCATTTGTATGATTTGAATGACATGTGAAAATTCATTCAATCTTAGCCGTTTAATATGTTTAAAATATGTAGTTGAAATATGAATCATCTAATCAAGATCGAACGGCGAACAAATCGATTTAATTTAATTGTCCAAGAGAGTCCAATACTCTTACAAATTTGCTTACAAGTCCAAATCACATGAAGTTATAAACTCTCTAAAAGTTAGCACCAAGCAACTTGTGACTCACTTTTGAAATACTTTATCAACAACATAACATGATGTTGATATGCTATAACTCCCCAACCAAAATCTTTATTCTTTTTAATAGAAACTCTCAACCAATTTTGTGCACTTATAATGAAAGTTTATGTGAATAGATCCAAATTTCATTTACATGCCACTGATGGGAATCCATTCTCTTTATAATCATTTAAAAGAAACCATCATTTAAAAAATCAAACCTTCATTAGTAATCAGCACACAAAAAAAGTTACTAAAGACCAATATTAGAAACGTGGAATCAGTGATAGACGAATTTTTAATATTAGTGTAGATTATTAAACTTAAATAAGTGATATTTTGAGTGAATTTGATTAAGATTATTTCAGGAGAAAATCATATTAAATAATTTTATTTTTGGATGTTTTAGTTATGTTTGTGTAAGATTTTTAAAAGAAGTTATTTTGTTAAAAAAAAATTATTTTTATACTGAAAATAAAAACTATTATAATTAGATTTTGAAGAAAATCATTTTTAATAGAAGAGAAAGAAAAAAAAATCTATTTTTATAATTTTAAACAAACAGAATAATTTTATTTTTAAAAAATAAAATCTAAAAAATAATTTATATGAAAATTACTTTTATTTTTATCTGTAATATACTACCTTTGTAGAAATTAGAAACACATTTAATCTATTACAATATGTTTATAGTTTTTGGTTAATTCTGGTCAAATGTAATCTAGATTTGTTTTATTTATTATGGAACATAACACATTGGGAACTTTCTAGTTAGATTAATGGTAAAAAAAATGTCGGCAGGCAGTAGAGTTTGAGAGGAAATAAAGTACTAAAGTGGACCCAATTTCTTTTAATTCATGTATTAGACATAACTAAATTTTGCCAATATTTCATTTAATCAACATAATATATAGTGTGTTTAAAAATTATTCCAAGTAGAAGTTTAAAATCTTTTCTATCTTTTTCATGAAAATTGTGATTTGATTGATATTGATTAGACGAATTTAATATTAAAAGATTAATATATTTTTATGTAGTTTTATCAAAAGAGTATTAATCAAATCATCTCAATTATATTTTCACGTGATTTTATCAAACGAATATCAATCAAATCATCTAATTATGAAAATAGAGAAAGTATAAAATTACAAATTTTTATTTTTAAGAGACAATCTTCTGTGTCATGAATATATATTTATTTTAGGGGACATGCTATTCATAGCAATCACTATTTCAATAATGGTAGGACAAGTGAACATATACTTTTCAAGGTTTGTGGACCCTAATGCCTCAACAGTGCATTTTCTTTTCTGCTTTTGAAATACTTGTTGAGTACTAAATCCATCATATAAAATATACTCTTTTTAGTACTCTACTAAGAGATTATGGTCTAAATTTCACACGTTTAGTTTTAATAAATTTTAATTTTATATTGTCCAATACGTTTACATGATTTGTCCACTTTACCTACTAACAATTAGTAGTGTATACTTTTATTTAATTTTATAGAGGGACATATAAAAGGAACATTTTTAATGTGTTTTCATATCATTCGTCTTACTCTAACTTTTGGATGGCTAAAATACATAAGCAAGTGGAGCATCACTTTATTTTGCTTTCTTCTCCTTTTCTTGTTTAAAATTTGCAAGAAAAAATAAAAAAAATGTTCTAAGTACACCAACTTTTCTTTCAAATTAAAAGTCCTTCACAAAATCAATGGCGTTGAAGATTTGCAAATTTGTTAGTAAAAAAAAAAAGATTTTCAAATTTTAAAAATTGCCTCTATTCAATGCATGTCATGCTATTTTTGTGAAAGCGACCGAGCCAAGAATAAATGGTTGGAGGGATAGATTATAAATGGTGATTTTTTATTTTTTTTTACATATTACAAGTCAAATAAATTGCAAATAATAAAAAAAAAGAACATTAAATATTAAAGTTTGATGTAAAAAATACTCTTCATGAGTTTATTTGAATATTTGAATTATGTATTTGATGAATATATAAATTTTTTAAAATTGATATTGAATTTTATAAATTTTATTTGAAGATTTTGATGAATTTTCTAAGTTTTTGTAAATAAACAATAATTTTGTTGACATTTTAAAATATAAAAAACTAAATTGTTACTTAAAATTAAATAAAAGACTAAATAAAAAAAATAAAAAAAAGTGTTACTTGAAATTAAGTTAAGGTACGCAGTAGCAATTATCTCTACATTATATTTACTAACTCAAATATTTTTAGATAATGTACTTCTTTATTTGCGTGTTTGATATTTATAAAAAACAAAATATTGAATTATATTATGCTTAATCAAATTCTCAAATTGACTCAATCTTCAAATTTAGGAACTACTCATTTATACTCATTTATTTTTAATGAATTTATAGTTGATTTCTCTATATTTACAATAATTCATTTTTTAATTCTTGTTGGAATGATTAATTTTTTGTTTTTGATATGATTTGATACCTTAGTGGCCACATGAGTATCCTAACAAATTTCGATGTTACTTCCTATCTTTGTTCTAGTGTTTAGAATGCAACTTAAAGCTGTCCACCCATCCCTAAGATTGTGTTATGAATGGATCGAATACTGGTCCTCCTTCAAAAATTACTTAATGGCTGCATTCTGATTGAGATTGCATAAGTTAATTATTTAGATTTATCTATTGACTTAAACACTTAAGTAAATTAAATTATTTTTTTTAATCTTATAAAATATGGTAAATTCCACCATAATTAATTCACATGAAGTCATAAATTCGAATGCAGGATAAAACATTCAACCTAAAAATATCGACATTTGTCAAGTTAAATTAAAGTTTAAGGACAATTAAATTAAATTATTAACTCAAAAAAAAATTCACAAACAATTTATAAATGAAGAATCATAAACCTATTTTAATTGAGGAACTATTCCAAAGCAATAAAAAGGTATTGTATAGTTTTTAACTATAACTTAAAAATTACAAGATTTTGTTTTATACACTTCTTAATTAAAGTTTTTTTTATGTCTTATATGCACTGCTTAATGTTGACCTAAAATACTTTTATTGATGTATATTAATAATACTAAATAATGGTGGAGATTGGAGAAGGCTTAAACCTAGTTATAGAGTTCATGTTTTAAGAAACTTGTCTAATTGTGATTGAGAGGATTCAGTAAAACAGTGGTTCATATCAAACAATCCTTAAACATTAATTTAAATTTTTTTTTTTAATTTAAAATTTGAGTTTGAAATTTAAATCGTCCGCTCTTGATTGAACTATTCAGATATACCAAAAGTACTTAATCCATATTTCTTTTGGACCCTTGTTTAAAGGTTGTGATCAAACTAGGCCCTTATTGCCAAATGCATTGTCCTTCTCCTTTCATGTATACTATTATGCCTGAATTAGAATGATCCCACCGACAAATCTCACTCAAAAAACCAACTAAACAACAAAAAAAGACAACTTGGAAAATAGACATCTCACCATATACACTATATGTCTTTTTTGCAGACAACAAACTCATGTGGATCATGTTTGTAAAACAGTTACCTATCACGTTTGCATGTTTTTTTGCCCCATTAGGTTTTTTTAATACAATTTGTTACCTATCAACTCAACCCCATTAGGTTTTTTTAATACAATTTGTTACCTATCAACTCAAATTATATTTAATATACCACTTTTTTGTTTTCCTTTTACAAATGCAAGTATATTACCACTTCAGTTATCCCTCTAAATATTATATTTCTGTCAAAAAGAAAAACCTATAAATACTATAGTTAAAACATTAACAAGTTTTATTGAGGAAAAAAAAAGTAAACTTAAAAAACAATATTAATTTTTTAAAGAAAATTCATCTTTCTTAATTCTAGTAATTTGATCAATGTAATTTTTATGTGACAGACGTTCATCCAAACCCCTCATATTTGTCCATTTTTATTAGATCTTAATTTCCGGTAGTATATTACAAAGCGAATGAACATTCACCATCTTACATTTGGAGACAAAGGTAGAAATAGCAAATCAGACTATCCGACTTTTCGGACAAGAGTAAAAAGTCCAAAATTATTTAAAATTGAAAGTTATTCATCCAACCTATATTTACTCACTTACCTTCAAATACACTATTGAAAACTACAATTCAGTCATGTATTTTATTTAATTTACACTAAAAATAAGAATACAATAAAAAGTCAAAAATAAACAAACACGAGACTTGATGAACAATCACCGCGGTCAGCTTCCTAATATATATATATATATATATATATTTAAACTGAACCAACACGGCCACTTAACATATAGTATGAATTTTATTTTATATAATAATAATATAAATTTTACATTGAATCAACACCATCACTAAAAAAACACTATATTAATGGGTACGTAGAAAAGACATGCATCAGTGAATAGCATGAGACTATTATTGTCTAATAAATTGGTATTATAAGAACAAAATTGTGCAGAAAAAATTAGTCCTTGGATGTTGACCTTTTTAATTAAACATATCTAGATTGACAGGATGATACCATTGGGCCATGGGTGGGGATTGGACTCGGATAGGATAAAAAGAAAATGGACCTATATAATTTTTTTTTCTCTGGACAATGTGTTCTATCATAAAGTAGTATTTTTTTAAAATCGACAAACCACGGACCACCCAGAGTCCGGCCGTGCTAGTCGGACTTGGACTTGGGTGGGACGGGTTAGAAAGTCCAGGTCGATAAATGGACCTAAAAATTCTTGTTCAATCCCTACCTTTTCACGAGTTTTTGCAGGCCGACCAAGTAGGCCTAACCCATCTTGCCAACTCTAGACAAAGGTAGTAGTTGTTATGTTGGCATTTTTCTTCTTTACCGAGATTTAAACCTTGATCTGGTGGCCTTTTTACTCTTCTACTCCCTTCAACCATTAGTTCAAACCACAAAACCAGGTCAACTATCCAACCCCATAATTCATATACCAGAAAATTTCAATTACAGACTTTAATGAACTGTAGGGCATAAATAAATAAATAAATAACAGGACTATTCTAGGATGTCACAAAAAGATAAATGTACTCTGCAGTGTTTCAATATTTTAGAATTCAATCTAAATGTTTAGTAACTATAAAGTACAAATTAGACTTTGAAAGCCGATACTAAACAATGTTATGCTCTTTAAATATAGTTCTAATGTAACATCAGTACATCACATTCAATGTGCTATTCTCTCAACTAGCTCTATACTTAGTTGGCCTGTACAGAAACAGAAAACATGGAGACAAAGTCATAATTCCCTAACATGTGACTTAGAAACAGAAACTTAGCTGGTTCACACATCATCACTTAAGAGACGCATTGGTTGGCATGTGAAAAATATTTAAATCAGTGTTTAAATTTTGCTACACTGCAAAGCTATAGTATTGCAATAGCAGCTATTTGAGAACACTTTGCTCTAACCACTATTCCGTTTTGAGGGAGGACAAGTAACTTTCTTCATTGGCCTTATTGTAATGATTTGTAATCCTTCACCATTAAAATCTCGCCACATAGCTTTCGTGGTATTTGCTCTAACTTACTTCCCTCTTGCCATGCTTGCCCTACTGAAACGCCCGGTCCTAGATGGCGAACATATATAACAACTTGATCGTTGAAAGGATAAGGATGTTTAACTGCAAAAAATAAAATATTGGATATAATCGGTATATATGATACAAATAACAACCAACAAGCCAAAAATGAAACCTGTAGAAAGCATAGCAATGAAAGAAAGTATGTGCATTACTCCCTGCAGTAGTAAATATAAACAAAAAGATGCATGTATTTGGTCTTGGTTTTGAAACAAATATATGTACCTTTTTGCTTATATTTAAGATTGGAAAGAGTATTTATGAAATAAGAAAGGTAGAAGTTACAATGGAATCAATATCCCTACATAGAACTAAAGCTCTTCATCTATAAAAAGCAACTATTTTCTCAAAAAGATACCTTACTCTCATGGACTAAAGGCCTATTTGGGATTTGGATTGACTTATTTGAGCTTATCTACCGACGCAAACACTAGTGAAACTATTTGGGAGAACTTATGGTATGTCTTTAAGTTGTTTTCAGCTAATCTTCATAAGTTATCCCAGATAGCTTATGAAAACAGTTTGACTTTATTTTACCATGTGTTGTAAAAATAACTTAAACATGAGAGTTTGCAAAAAAAAAGCTTATACATAAGAGCTTATGCTATAAGCTGTTAAATAAGTTATACATAAGAGCTTCTTCTCACAGCCAGCTCAATGTTCCTCTTTTCTCACATCTCTCCCTCTTTTTTTCCTAGTTTGTAGACTTTCAAGATCCTAGGCCCCTGTGACAATTGGTGAATCGACTTCCCTTTTGGGCCTAGTGACTAGTTTTGGGCCCTAACAGTATGCCAGGATTTGAGAACTTAAACATGAGAGTTTGTAAAAAAAAAGCTTATACATAAGAGCTTATGCTATAAGCTGTTAAATAAGTTATACATAAGAGCTTCTTCTCACAGCCAGCTCAATGTTCCTCTTTTCTCACATCTCTCCCTCTTTTTTTCCTAGTTTGTAGACTTTCAAGATCCTAGGCCCCTGTGACAATTGGTGAATGACTTCCCTTTTGGGCCTAGTGACTAGTTTTGGGCCCTAACAGTATGCCAGGATTTGAGAGCTTCTATTCCCACCCCGTACATGCATTTCAAAAATATATTTCTGGAACAAGCATAGTTTTTTTCCCACCAGAAGTATACTTCCGAACAAAAACACAATTGTTTTTTTGTTCGGAAGTATACTTACAACATACGTGTGGCATTTTAGAAAAGTTATGGGAAAAAAGAAGCTCTGTAGGATTTTGACCAGCCAACTCAATTTTTGGTGCATTGCAGAATAAACTGATGAACAGGAGGAGATACAGTATAACTAGAAAAGAGCCACCATGAGAACAACACCACGAGAATACGCTACACAGGTATCTATCACAGAGAACTTGAACTTTTAAGGTTAAATTTTAACATCTAAAAATCAATATAAAATTTTAAAAATATACGCATCACCGGCTCCCAAAAAACACGATGAAGACTTCAAAACCAAGTGATACACTAAAATAAGAAGATACCATGGCAACAAGCGTGCCCAGATCTTCAATAAAGATGAGTGTAATTAATAATCACCCCTAATGCATATAAATACTTAAAACAATGTCGAATATAAACTTAAAGCAGTAAATAATAAAAATATCCTTGCATAAAAGAAATCAAATAGCCCTTACCTGATCTAGGAAATCCTAGTGGAAGTTCTTTGATATCAAACAGTCCGTCCCCAAATTCATATGCGAAATCACAAGGCTGCCCGGTGGACATCACTTCCTTGAGTTGTGTCATCGTAAAATACAGAGGAGCAAAAGATTCAGCAAATGCAGCCACAACTGATCCACCTGTGTGATTGTGAAACTCACAAAATATGTTAATAGTATGCACTATCAAATTAAGCTTGAAAAAAAGAACCGCAATGCAATAACAGGATAAATGAATTTTTCAAAGAGCCTTATAATTAATCAAAGATTGCATCGAAGTATTGAGGAAAACCAGCATGCTTTTACAACCTAATCAAATCTTCTACAGTTCAAAATTGATTATTGAAGCAATTAGACTGAGAAACCATGATTTAAAGAGTTAAAGAGCAAACAATAAACAGGAACACTATTTCTCCAACATTTTGAATAAGTATGCACAATGAAGCGCCATAAAAATTATAGACTTCACTAAACTTGTATTAGGGAATATATGTATTATTACACCAAAAATTAAGAAACATACCAATGAGTCGTCCATAGGTCTTCCCATCATTGCAAGAAAATATAACCTTAAAAAGTAGCAAAACAATCAACGGAAGTCTTCAAATATACAACAGTACAAGAGGAGAAGAAAAAAACCAATAGAAAATTGAAGGTTTACCTTTTTGAAGGAATTAATCCAGGAAATTGGCATTGGTCCTATTTCAAAAAGTTCAATATTGATAACTCAGGCTTTTAAAGATTTAGACATGCTAAAAATTAAAGGCAATTAATGTTAAGACAAAGTATGCTGGAAGAGAAAACTACCAAAGAAGGTAAGCTGAAGTTGTATTGAAAGAAACATTTACTAATTCAATTTAAAGGTTTTATTTCAGTAAAGTCAAATAGGAAAAAATATCGTAGGTATAGGGGTTAGTGAGGAAGAGGAGGAAGTCATTTTGTATTCAGTCTCCATCCATTACCATGTAGCACTAACACTTCACAGCAGAGGCATGTCCGGTCTCTGACACCAACATATGTAATTACATTCAAATATTTCATTTTATCAAATTATTGTTGGTGTCAACGTGTCAGTGTGCGGTGTATGCGTCTGTACTTCATAGTCCATTACACCCCTTTGACATTAGAACAAAATAGAGTAGTAGAAAAAAAATGCATTCATTCATTGTATTCAACTTAACTGTGACACACGCCAATAAAAGTAATTAATCACTTCACTTACCTCCACTTGTTCGGCAATTGTAATATTCAAGCATCACATCATCTTTGTCGGAGTTGATCATCAACAACGTAGATTCACTTTTCTTTACTAACTTGGGATCTTCATATCGTTTACCAGCTATCTGCCAAGCCATTGATACAAGTCTGCACAAATCTCTCAAAGATGTCCATATTTCCACATTTAAATAAAATCATCGCGAAATACCAATTACAGTTAGCCTACTATGAACATTCTAAAAATGGAGTGAGGAAAAAACCTAGGTTTTAACAATTGCAATAGTCGATGACGCCTTTCCTCCGGAATATCTTCAATTTTTTTCCTGAACATAAATATGAAAAGTGAGTGCAAAAAAGAACAGTTTCTTTAGATTGAAGAACTTGTATTGCAACATGACTAAATCTACAAAGAATCTAGTTACCATAAACATTCTCATGGTATGCAGAGTAGACAAGTTGTGCTATACAGATAAATGTCTTCTTTACTTTAGCAGACTAGCATTACATAATCACTACACAAATAAATGTCCTTGTTACATAAGCATACATCACATAATGACAATTGAAAGTCATATCCAAATCTACTCTATAAAGTCATTGGCATGTAGCACCAACACTTCAGATTGAAGGTATATCCAATATTTGACATTTGTTGGCATCCGACACCGACACATTTGTTTACATTCAATCATTTCTATTTTCGTAAGCTAAAACTAGTTTCAGTGTTCTGTATGTGCTTCATAGGTTATAAAGTCGTTGGTATAGCTGAAGAAAACTCAGTGTTTCTTTGTATACTGTTATAGCCTATATAACACTGACACTTCATATGAAAGGCGTGTTCGATATCCGACATCAACACGTCTAGGTACATTCAATCATTTTCATTTCTTATATTATTATAAATGTTTGGCGTCTATTGTCAATGCTTCATAGGAAAGAAAATGGTTGGTATAGCCAAACAAATATTAATGTTTCTTTGTGTACTATTAATTATAGCCTATGTAGCACTCACACTTCAAATTAAAAGTGTGTCAGTCCAACACCAACAGATTTTTGTAACGTACACTCAATCATTGTTGTTTTCTTAAACAATTACAGGTGTCTATGTGTTTGATATATGTGCTTCCTAACTCAGGGTGAGGGTGATGCTCCCCCACCCATTCCACCACAATATATAATACTACTTTTGTCTCATTTTATAAGCACCCATTGCTTTTTTACATATATTCTCAGTTTTGGTTTCTATTCTTTTATCCTCTTGTACTACAAAAAGAATATACCAAACAAATAAAAATCCAATCCAACAATGTTTAAGTGTGACATGAAAAGTTGCACAACACAAGAAGCTAATAATATCATGAAAATAAAAGAATGGAAGAAATGAGTGAGCATTACCATAGATATGCAGCAGGATTATATGAAGTTGGATCTAAAGGAATTAAGTTAATAGGAGGATCAATAAATGCAACAACATCTTGTTCATCAAAATAAGACCTTTCCCCATTTGGAAGGATTTCAAAGGGTTTATCATCCCAACTGCTTAAAGACACAGCACCGTTTCCCAATCTAGACTCAACAACTCTATTCTTTGAATACAACCCTAAACCTGTAATAAAAATTTTAAGTTAGTGTAATTAATAATTGAATTGATGTGGCACTTTAATTTTGAAGTGGTTTTCAAGCTACTATTCACTTACCTCTGAAATGTGGATATGTTGGGCGATGGATGAAAGGTGGACGGTGTGGATGAACATGGCGGGTTTGCCTGCACCACCACCAACTTGGTGCCGATGCGGTGGTTGTCGCTGGATTCATAGGATGCAGGGCACTCTTCTAACGTCCGGGGAATGGAATGAGTCAGGATTTTGGAGAGATAATAATTATTCGTGTTTATTTTTGAAATATAGATAAAATTAATATATATTTTTTAAATTAAATAAAAAATAAATATAAAAAATTATCTCCTACTTAATGATAGTATATCTAAATTACCTATCACTTAATTTAATATTTTCTATTTTCTATTTTCAATAATCCAACTTAATAGTTTTAGATTAAATATGATTAACTATTGTCTTAATGTATATAATTAGATTTTTTTTAAAATAATTCCTCATGAAGGTTTACATTTTATTTAAATATGAGGCAACCCAACTCGATCATTAAACAAGTTGATTTGGATTGACGCTATTTTTTTTAAAAAAATTCCAAAAGTTATAAAATTCTATTTGCCGATGGCTTAAAACTAAAAGAAAATATATTAGTTATAAGTATTTTCTTTCCATTTTTTTTTTAA
>JBBPBT010001178.1:12463426-12475515 GCA_037974875.1 Cicer bijugum
GACGAACATTCTAAATTATTTTCAAAACCAATATCAAAACTCTACTCATCTAGATACAACCATCAACACTTTCAAGTGATTTAAAGTTAACATTCACGATTTAAAATCAATTTTCTTTTTAACATAAACCAATATAAAGTAAAAATAATAAATTTATAGTCAAAATTAAAACTTTAAACGTAAGAGACATATTTCCTATCTAACTCAAAGTTTAGAACGAAATATCTTTTTTTCTCTAAATTGAGTTTCAACATAATAATAATAATAATAATAATAATAATAATAATTTGTATCTAGTAAAAGTCAATACTTGAAGTTTTAAACATATAATCCATACGGAAATTAATGTTTCAATCAATTAGTTATTAGATCAAACACTTTAAACAAATACATATCAAAACTAAGGGTGAAAGTCGAACTTTAAAACAACTAACTAGTGAGGTATGACATTTGATAACTAAGATTACCTGAATGAGATTAGTAACTTGAAACATACAGCTGATCAATCAAAATTATTACTTTTAACTATTCATATAAAACAAGAGCGCAAAAATCATAGTTCAAAAGACAAACAATAAGCAACAAGTAACTAACATAATCTTGTTAACAATAAAAACTAACTCAAATCTTAACAAGTAATTTCATGTTTTATTTACTCATTTAGGTAGGAATGTAGAATTCATAACACAATTAGAGGAAGCAAATATTAAACACTTAATTAGTAATCTCAAAAATATGTATATTAATACCAAAAGCATATAACACTTAACACAATAATATAACGGGAAAACAATCATAGTGAAAATAATTACTACACAAGAAAACACAATTGACACGACTGACCTTCGACTAACACTGAATCGACATTCGACCCATTCGGCCTGATTGGACAAACCAGGCTCTGATACCACTAATGTGACACCGTAAATCCCAAAATAATATATATATATATATATATACAATAATTTATATCATATTCCTATAAAATTTGCAGCGGATAAATAAAATTATATTGTCAAGAAAATAAAAACTTTTGTAACTAATTTAGGATATCACGTTTCTCAAAGTACACATGCAACAATTCAAATTTTATTACTCAAATAAAACAATTTTAATCTTAATGAACTTGATTTAAGTATAATTACTTGATTTAATTCTAAAAACATACTAGTACTTCTATGATTTTCATACAAAAATTTGATTCAAATTAAATAAGTAAAATACAAATTAAAACCCTTGTTCCCGGTATCACCTATCAGAGCGGGGTTCCTCCCAAACTTGAACTTCAAGACTCATTAACCTGTAATAACTGCGATTTCGCAAACGCAGGGCCCAGCCAGTCAAACACAAGCAACGAAGGAGGTGAGTTTTGAAATCATGTTAATAGTATAATATGAGTAAGAAGAACACGCAAACAATCATAATAGAACCGTATCATAATCACTTTACGATATATCAAAATATTTAATTAAATAGTATCATACTATAGCATCAAAGTCACTCAAGTAAAATAATCATCTCATTATAATATGCATCAAATCATCTAATTATTATTACCTTTGAAACACATCAATCAAAACAAAACAATCACAAGGAAATGCAATATTGTGCATGAGCTTAGACTCTACTTCACAATGTGGTACCATTCTAACTCTGAAGTACTTGGTTAGGAGGCCATGATACTATGCCACCATCCTGGTGGACGGACAATTCAAATTGGCCCTGTCCTCATAGATCCCCTCAACTCAAAACCCGAGACACATATACGTGACAGTCGAGGTAAACGTGTGTTGCATGGTAGCTCCCGACATTTGGAATGCTACCTCCAAGTCACCTAGGAATTCCCCACCGGAATACCTCCAAGGTCTAACAATCTTGCCTTAAGGCTCGACAGCAGACCGCCACGATCAGGCTCATTCAGTTGTACTTCCCCAGAATCACTAGGCTTGTTAGGCCCTACCTATATGATGACAAAATAATCTCCACTACACACATTCACAATATTTATTTTCTCGCCCTGTTAGCTTAGACTACTCCCTTAATAGCATCGTATTTAAGAATCATCACTATCTCATCAAGTATGGGGTACTTCAATATTTTCATCACAATTTTATAATATCATTAATCATAAATAATCATGATCATCATATAAGCTCATCACAATTTTATAACATCACTATCATCAATCAAAAATCATCATTATCATCACGTAAGCATATATCAAACCATGCATCCATATTTCATAATCACGTCACATAATTTTATCTAAGCAAACATGTACACATAATTTCATTCAACATCCAACATCACAATAATAACAAATATCAACTACCACACAAGTATCGAAAATTAAATCATTCAACACCTTATCAAAATTTCTATTTCACATTTTAATCTCACAATTCTCATATTTCAAATTAATCAATTTATCTCTCAAAGGGCTACTACCGTACGTAGCAAGCCCCGGATGAATCGTTGGAAAATACGGTTTTCCCGTTCATCTCACAATATATTATACTCATGAATTCAAACGCTCTCTCAAACGATAGGTTGTTGTGTTTACTCTTTGGTTCTACGGCTGCCCTTCCGACTCCCTTCCCTTGTTTATTTTATATTATTAACAATTAGGGTTCATAGAGTCAACCACATTGGTCTCTTTATTTATATTTTACTATTATTATTTTTATTTTGTTAAAATAAAACTAATAATTATTTAATCTCCTTTTTAACATTCCTCCAAACCCCATTTAGTTTTCCAAACATTACTAATATTTTATAAATTAGAGTAATTAAAATAATAAATAGATAAAAAAACATATTACTAATAATAGAAACTTTCACATTCAAAATAATCCCTACAATTATACTTATTTCTTAAAATATTCATATTATAACCATACCATCACATTAGAAAATAGTCAAAATTATAAAATAAATAGATATAACAATAATATTTTATGTAAATTATTAAATCATAATAAATATATATATATATAAAATCACAATTCAAAAATAAGTATATAAAAACAAAGAAAATCAAACACAATATTACTACGATCTCAAGATTCTATAAATAATTAAAATAAGATATATTTAGAAATAATTAAAATAAGAGATACTTAAAAATAATTAAAATATAAATACGTACACATTTAACATTAGTTAAACATATATGAAAATATCATATCATATTAATTACCAACTCTCATATACACTTAAAATCATATAAAATCTTGTTCTTTAAAGTATTAAACTAAAATACTTTTATTTTTAGAAAAATATGTAAAATAATAAAGAAAAATATTTATTATTTATATTGCTCATTAAATATAATATCTATCAAACCAACACATCATAGAAAACATTCATATCACGAAAATTATTCACAAAATTTTTAAACATATATTCTAAAATAATTTTAACATCAAATTATTTATTTAAAATTCTATTTAATTAATAAAATAGTTTATTATAAAATTTGGGGTGTTACAGTCGAGCCTTAAGGCAAGATTGTTAGACCTTGGAGGTATTCCGGTGGGGAATTCCTTGGTGACTTGGAGGTAGCAAATTTTATTTATCCGCTGCAAATTTAATAGGAATTCCTAAATTAGTTACAAAAGTTTTTATTTTCTTGAAAATATAATTTTATTTATCCGCTGCAAATTTTATAGGAATATGATATAAATTATTATATATATATATTATTTTGGGATTTAGGGTGTCACAAAGAATCAGATGATGAAGAGTTGTACTTGATACAAAATAACATTCATATTTCTCTAACAATAATTTGACAATTAATTTAGATTTTTGGTTCCAATTTTTTTATATTGTTTTTCTATTATAAGTAAGCCAATAGAGTTAAATTAAAATGTTAGTTGCAACTATTTGTAATATAATTAAAACAACACTCATTTTGTCGTACATTTTTAACATTATATTTTGTATCCACATTTGAATGAGTCAACTTAGATTAATTTCTTGCACAATCATTTTAAAAATATAATTACACGATAATATAAGTGATAAAATAGCACGTCTAATATGGTTTTACAGTAGATAGTTACATATATTAATATTTATTAAAATACTTTAAAAATATTGATGCAAAACTTATTTTATGGGCTTTGTCTGTAGGATGGTCTTCATTAAGGATTTATTTGAATAACTACTCAAATAAACTCATTTGGAAAAGATACTCTAGAAAAAAAATCAATAACTTATATTATTTTTGAAATTTTAAATATTATTCACCTTAATAATAATATATTAAAGTCTATATATCCTGCGCAACCCGTAGGACACATTCTAGTTTTTATATTTTTTTGTCAAATTTTAATTGGTTGTATCTAGAGGCTGGTGTTTTAGAGGAGTGACCATCCAAGAAATTTTCACAACAAAGTAAAAACTAAATATTTGATATCTTTGTCAAATAGTGGATAAGCTAAATCTCAAACAATTATTTCTTGGATCTCTTTTAGTGTCGTTGTAAAACATTTTCACTTAGACATCTAATTAAGTTTTACCATATATATTTTTGTGTAGTAGGTTATAAATTAATATTATGACATATAAATTGTGAAAAATCTATTTTTTTTCCCTTAAGCTAAAACTATATGAAAATCTAATTGTACCAAATATTAACTTTTAAGCTTTTAATACATAAGTGTTAATCATGTCACATTCCAGAATTGTCAAACATCAATAAATTTCTTATTTACGATTTGAAAATATACTCAAGATGACGCTTTTCAATGATTATAAATAGATAACAACATAGTTTGTCAAATCAAACTTAAATATACAAAGAGAAAAACAATATTTATAAGATAAACAAGAAAAATGTCAAAGAGTGAGATGAAAATGTTGCTATGATTATGGTCGTAATTATGGCAATGAATATGTTAATTTTTTCTCTTGCTGATGAAACTTCTTCACTAACAGCACCTCCACCTGAAAATGCAGATAGTAGAATCGGTGTATTGATTTGTCTTGGCAAGTGTGGTTTGAAATGTGCAAGTGAAGTACGAAATCCTATATCATTTGCATCTTGTCTTACTACTTGTAAATTAAATTGTCAAAATAACTCATCACAAAGTGCATATGATTGTACTACAAATTGTGCTTAATCCAAGTCCAACAATATTGGTATTGGTATGTTTATACTTTCTCTCTTTTATTTTATATATTGGTATGATTATCTATTTAATATTATAAATTAATAGAGTTGACTTAAATCATGTTGTTTCTTACGTATTGGTGTTTTATTTTTTCAGATGCACATGCGATTATTGGAATCGTGAATTCATGCTTAGAAACTTGCAAGGACAAATAATGTATATTACTACATGAATGTAACACTACAAGATATTTTAAAGAAAAATATTTTATACGATTTTACGTGAATATACGTGTACCCAATTAATGTAATACTTTTAGGCGCGCTTGACTGATGTTAAGTATGCACGTAGTTATATTTCAATTATTTATAGCTATTTTCTATTTTTAGTTATCTTTTTTACTAATAATTATCTTGAGAAAGTAGTGATATTGTGTTTGATTTACTTTATATATACTTGTTATGACATTTGATTTTATATATATTTATTAAGATCTAATAATTAATATAAAATGTTGATGTTATATTTATTTATTTTATAATTTCGACTATTCTCTAATGATGGTAATATTTTAATTTGAGTATTTGAAAAAACTAAATATTATTATACGGATTATTTTAAATATGAGATTTTTGGTTACTAATGTATTTTAAAAGATTGATTATTTTTTTATAAATTATTAGTATTGAAATAGTAATAATGTTTTATTAATGAAATTGTGTTTTAAAAAAATAAAAAAATAAAAATTGTAAAACTTAAAAGGAAACCATTGGGTTTGATTCATGTACAAACTCTAATTGTTAATAAAATAAAACAAACAAAAAAGGGAAGAGAGTTGGAAGGGCAGCAATAAAACCAAAGTGGAAACACCACAATAACCCTATCGTTTGACACCGGTAATCGATAACTATTCCAGAAAACTTTCTTAGTTTTTGTCCAAATTTGAGTATGTTATTTGATTCATTTCACTTGTCATTTAAACATAATTTTCTAGATTTTTAACAACCCCAATTTCTCTCTAAAATACCTGACTTCTTCGTTTGTAAAATTCGTTATTTTGCACTGTTCTCCTTCACAGTAAGTCCGATTTGAGTGAAACCAACGCCAAGACGATTGTGTGAAAAGTGGCTATATTATCCACTAAATAGGTCTTTGATTTATGGTAATTTTCATTGACCGAATTTCGAATTTAGTTTTGAGAGTATCTTCTCATAGTTTATTTTTAACGTTTACCCATAAACAATTGAGTTAGATCGATTGAAGGACAAAGAGACTATGAACAAAGGTTGTTTGCTCGTAGAATTGTATTCGTGTGTGTAAGCTTCAAAATAAGATAAGGGAAGAGGGAGCGTTTGAATTCATGAATACAATATAATTTGAGATGAACGAGAAAAACTTATTTCCCAATTATTCATTCGGGGATCGCTACGTACGGCAGTAGTCCTTTGAGTGATAAATTAATTAATGTTAAAACATGGGAATTGTGAGATTTATAAGGTGTTGATTGATTTAACTTCGTTAAATGTGTGGTATTGGATATTATTTCGATGTTTGATTCATTTTTATTAAATGTGTGATATTTGAAATGATTGTGATATTAGATGTTGAATGAATTTCATGTATATGTTTGATTTGACGGTTTAAGGGTTGTGATGATAAAAAGTGAATTTATTTTTATAAGTTTATGTGATTATGATGATGTATAATTGATAGTAACGGTGTTATAAATTTGTGACAACCCTATGTGATGATGCATGCTTGATGATAGTGATGCTATAAATTTGTGATGAGTTTATGTGATGAGATATGATTAATGATAGTGAGGGTGTAAATTTGTGATGAGAATATTGAAGTAACCCCATAGTTGGTGAAAGAATTGTGATTTCAATTTGTGTTTGAGATCACGGTCTTAATGGAGTATCATAGGCCAACGAGGGGAGAAAATAAAAATAATGAGAAATTGTGAAGTGAATATTATTTTGTCATCATATAGGTAGGGCCTAACAAGCCTAGTGATTCCAGGGTAGTACAATTAAATGAGCCTGATCGTGGCGGCCTGCTGTCGTGCCTTAAGGCAAGATTGTTAAACATTGGAGGTATTCTGTAAGACCCTTAATTTTAAATCCTAAATTATACAATTAGGGTATTTTGTGTTGAATTTCTTAGACTTTTAGCACAGTTTTTGGTAATTAGTGGGTTAAATGCCAAAAATATATTTTTGAAAATTGGATTAAAATTATTTGTCGAAGAATAACTTATTTAGGTTACGAAGAATATAATTATGGGCAGTTTTGTTAAAAATATCTCGGGTTGCTAATGTAACACCCTAAGTTTGATAATAAACAATATAATTAATTAAATAGGATTTTAAATAATTAATTTTATGTTAAAATTATTTTAGAATATATGTTGATAAATTTTGTGAGTAAATTTTGTTATATGAATGCTTTCTATGATGTGTTGGTTTGATAGATATTATATTTAATGAGCAATATATATAATAAATATTTTATTTTTTTATTTTGTATATTTTTCTAAAAATAATAGTATTTTAATGTAATATATATTTTAAAGAAAAATATTTTATGCAATTTTTTTATTTTGTACCCAATTAATGTAATAATTTTATGGGCGCTTGACTTATGTTAAGTATGCAGATAGTTATATTTCAATTATTTATAACTATTTTCTATTTTTAGTTATTTTTTTATAAATAATTATCTTGATATAGAATTGATATTGTGTTTGATTTCGTTTATTTTTAAATACTTGTTATGGTATTGTGATTTTATATATATTTATTATGATTTAGTAATTAATATAAAATATTGGTGTTATATTTATTTATTTTATAATTTTGACTATTTTCTAATATGATGGTATTATTATAATGTGAGTATTTTGATAAATAAGTATAATTGTAGAGATTATTTTGAATATGAGTGTTTTGATTATTAGTAATATGTTTTTTTTTATATTGATTATTTTAATTACTCTAGTTTATAAAATATTAGTAATGTTTGGAAAACTAAATGGTATTTGGAGGAATATTAAAAAAGAGATTAAATAATTATTAGTTTATTTTAACAAAATAAAAATAATAATAGTAAAATATAAATAAAGAGACCAATGGGTTTGACTCTATGAACCCTAATTGTTAATAAAATAAAACAAACAAAAGAATGGAAGGGAGTTGGAAGGGCAGCCGTAGAACCAAAGAGTAAACACAACAACAACCTATCCTTTGACACTGGAAAGCCATAACTGTCCCAGACAAGTTTATCTGTTTTCTTCCAAATGTCAGTATGTTGTTTTACTCATTTATCTATTCAATTAAACACAATTTTTCAGATTTTTAACAACCCGAATTTCTCCCTCAAATACCCGATTTCTCCGTTTAAAGAAATCCTTATTTTGCACCGTTCTCCTTCATTGTAAGTCCGATTTTAGTGAAACCAACGCCAAAACGACCGTGTGAAAAGTGGCTATATTATCCACTGATTGGTTTTCTGATTTATGGTAATTTTCTTTGACCGAATTTCGAAATCAGTTTTTAGACTATTTTCTCATAATTTATTTTTGACGTTTACCCATAAATTGTCCAGTTAGATCGATTGAAGGACAAAAAGTCAAAGAACAAATATTGTTTGCTCGTGGAATCGTATTCGTGTATGAAAGCTTCAAAATAAGGTAAGGGGTGAGAGAGCGTTTGAATTCATGAGTATAATATATTGTGAGATGAACAGGAAAACCGTATTTTCCAACGATTCATCTGGGGCTTGCTACGTATGGCAGTAGCCCTTTGAGAGATAAATTGATTAATTTGAAATATGAGAATTGTGAGATTAAAATGTGAAATAGAAATTTTTCTAAGGTGTTGATTGATTTAATTTTCGATACTTGTGTGGTAGTTGATATTTGTTATTATTAAGATGTTGGATGTTGAATGAAATTATGTGTATATGTTTGCTTAGATGAAATTATGTGATGTGATAATAAAATATGGATGCATGATTTGATATATTCTTACGTGATGATAATGATAATTTTTGATTGATGATAGTGATGTTATAAAATTGTGATGAGTTTATACGATGACCATGATTATTTATGATTAATGATATTATAAGATTGTGATAAAAAAAATTGAAGTACCACATACTTGTTGAGATAGTGATGATTCTTAAATATGGTGCTATTAATGGAGTAGTCTAAGCTAACAGGGGGAGAAAATAAATATCCACTTCACAATTCACAATATTTATTTTCTCCCCCTGTTAGCTTAGACTACTCCATTAAGAGCACCATATTTAAGAATCATCACTATCTCAACAAGTATGGGGTACTTCAATTTTTTTTATCACAATCTTATAATATCATTAATCATAAATAATCATGGTCATCGTATAAACTCATCACAATTTTATAACATCACTATCATCAATCAAAAATCATCATTATCATCACGTAAGCATATATCAAACCATGCATCCATATTTTATTATCACATCACATAATTTCATCTAAGCAAACATGTACACATAATTTCATTCAACATCCAACATCACAATAATAACAAATATCAACTCCCACACAAGTATCGAAAATTAAATCAATCAACACCTTAGAAAAATTTCTATTTCACATTTTAATCTCACAATTCTCATATTTCAAATTAATCAATTTATCTCTCAAAGGGCTACTGTCGTACGTAGCAAGCCCCGAATGAATCGTTGGGAAATACGGTTTTCCCGTTCATCTCACAATATATTATACTCATGAATTCAAACGCTCTCTCACCCCTTACCTTATTTCGACGCTTTCACCTATGAATACGATTCTACGCCCAAACAGTCTTTGTTCTTTGACTATTTGTCCTTCAATCGATCTAACTCGACAATTTATGGGTAAACGTCAAAAATAAATTATGAGAAAATAGTCTAAAAACTGATTCCGAAATTTGGTCAAAGAAAATTACCATAAATCAGAAAACCAATCAGTGGATAATATAGCCACTTTTCACACGGTCGTTTTGGCATTGGTTTCACTAAAATCGGACTTACGGTGAAGGAGAACGGTGCTAAATAAGGATTTCTGTAAACGGAGAAATCGGGTATTTTAGGGAGAAATTCGGGTTGTTAAAAATCTGAAAAATCATATTTAATTGAATAGATAAATGAGTAAAACAACATACTAAATTTTGGACAAAAACAGAGAAACTGTTATGGGACAGTTATGGATCGCCGATGTCAAACGATTCGATTATTGTTGGTTTCCTCTTGATTTTAGTGGTGCTGGCCGCAAGCTTGTTTGTTCTTTTATTTTGTTTTATTAACAATTTAAATCACTTACACACATGGGTCAAGCCCATTAGACTCCTTTTAGGTTTTACTATTACTATTTTATTTTATTAAAATTAAAAACACAATTTCATTAATAAAACATTATTAATATTTCAAAACTAATAATTTATAAAATACCTTTAAAATACATTAATAACCAAAACTCTCATATTCTAATTAATCACTATAATTACACTTATTTTTCCAAATACTTATGTTAAATTACTGCGTTAGAAAATATTTAAAATTACAAAATAAGTAAATATATAAAATCAGCACTTTATATTAATTACTATTTCAACATAAACAAATATAAAATCACAATACCATAACAAGTATTTAAAAATAAATGAAATCAAACGCAATATCAATTCTATATCAAGATAATTGTTTATAAAAAAAATAACTAAAAATAGAAAATAATTATAAATAATTGAAATATAACTATGTGTATACTTAACATCAGTCAAGCGCACATAAAAGTATTATATTAATTGAGTACACATATATATACGTAAAATCGCATAAAATCTTTTTCTTTAAAATATATAATACACTAAAATACTATTATTATTTTTTAATTATATCAAATAATAAAATATAATATGTATTATTTATATCGTTCATGTAATATAACATGTATCAAACTAGCACATCACAGAAAGCATCCATATAACTAAATTAGCCACGGAATTTATCAACATATATTCTAAAATAATATTAGTCATCAAATTAATTATTTAAAATTCTATTTAATTAATAAAATAGTTTATTATAAAATTTGGGGTGTTACAGAGCAGGTGTAACACCCTGACCATTCCCGTTACCGGCGGTGCTACCTCACGACCTTCTCGCCCCCCCCCCCCTTCCCTCATGGAAATCTGGCGAGTTTTTGCCTTCCGTGGGATTCGAGTCTGGTACCTGGGGGATAAGTACCGCCTCCACACAGATCCCACTACCAATTGAGCCAGATTTCCATGAGGGAAAGGGGGCGGGGGGCGAGAAGGTCGTGAGGTAGCATCGCCGTGTCAATTGTATTTTCTTGTGTAGTAATTATTTTCACAATGATTGTTTTCCCGTTATATTATTGTGTTAAGTGTTATATGCTTTTGGTATTATTATACATATTTTTGAGATTACTAATTGAGTGTTTAATATTTGCTTCCTCTAATTGTGTTATGAATTCTACATTCCTACCTAAATGAGTAAATAAAACATGAAATTACTTGTTAAGATTTGAGTTAGCTTTTATTGTTAACAAGATTATGTTAGTTACTTGTTGCTTATTGTTTGTCTTTTGAACTATGATTTTTGCGCTCTTGTTTTATATGAATAGTTGAAAGTAATAATTTTGATTGACCAGCTGTACTTTCCAAGTTACTAATCTCATTCAGGTAATCTTAGTTATCAAATGTCATACCTCACTAGTTAGTTGTTTTAAAGTTCGACTTTCACCCTTAATCAATTTAAAATATTTAGTTTTGATATGTATTTGTTTAAAGTGTTTGATCTAATAACTAATTGATTGAAACATTAATTTCCGTATGGATTATATGTTTAAAACTTCAAGTATTGACTTTTACTAGGTACAAATTATTATTATTATTATTATTATTATTATTATTAT
>JBBPBT010001178.1:12475999-12499430 GCA_037974875.1 Cicer bijugum
AAAAAAAATGAAATTTTGAAGGAGTTAAAGTTTATTTATTTTGTATGATAAAACTAACTTTTGTTTGAATTACTCTTGATTATTTTAAAGAAAAAGAAATTAAATTGAGTTGAGTTTTTGTTGATTTATAAAATAACAATAATTCTATGCTACTGATTTTATTTAATGTTTAAAACACCTTAAAACTTACATTATGTTTTACATTGTCTTGTTTTGAAAAAAAAAAATTGAAAAGAGTTGTTGTTTAGGGGGCTAGTATGAATATTGAATCGTGAGGGTGTTGGGATATTTATTTGAAATGATTGATTTTTCTTATTATGATATTATGAACCCATTAGAGTTTGACTGGATGATAGAGTTTAAGAACTCTTCAGTGATTTACAATAGTACTAATTATAAAATTTCTACTAATTGACAAAGAGAAGGAAAAAAAAACAAAGATTTTAAAAATCTTCTCAATAGTGATTTTTTGTTGTTGAAAAGTTATCTAAATTTTGGATTCTATAATTGATGTATTTTACAAGTAGAATTTTTTTTTTGTTATATGAATTAACATAACAAAATGGTATGCATTAGATTGGTATGTGTAGAGTGCATCATGTAGATTGATATGTGTAGAGTGCATCATGTAAATTGATATGCGTATAGAAACTAAAATTTATTTTATCAATTTTTTTTATTAATTATAAAATTGCAATTTTTATTTGAAACTCAATTTTTAAGATTAGAACAAAACTTCAAAATCTTTAAAATTGATGATGTGTTTTGTTTTGATCAATTTGGTGGCTTGATAGAAACTGAGGGATGTATTATAAGCATATTGAGTAGTTAGTGTGAGAGGAGGCTACTATTTTATAGATTTATGAATTAGTGTAATCCATAATCATTATCATATGTCTTATGTTTTGTGTCATGTGCATTACTATAATGTATATAAATATATATATATATTTTAATTTTGATAAAATAAGAAAATAAATTGGAACTATTTTAGAAGTGTTAATAATTAATTGTAAAATTTCCTATCTATGTATATATATATAGTTTAAATTTTATTTCAAAATATAAGTTGAAAATAATAATTTTTACAGTGATTAACTATTTAGAAATGTGTTTTTGATGATTAAAGTACGAATGAATTTTTAGAAATCTTATAGATTTTAAAAATATGTGATTTATTTTATTTGTATTGTATTTAGAAACATGATTTATTTTAGTTGTTTTATTTAGACTTGAATTATTGAAAAATAATTTAAAGGAAAAATTGGAATTCTCAATGATATTTATTTTTTTGGTGCTAAATGGTTAGTGATATTTTTTTTTAATAATAATTTAAGTCAAGAAATCAATTTTTAGAATGATGTGTAACCTTGAAAGTGATTTGGTAATGTGTTGTATCTTCTAGTAAATAATTATTTATTTTATCTTCTACTTGGAAAATCCACATATGCTTCCATTTGTTGTAACTTTTAAGTGATGGTTAATTCAAAAGAAAATTTAATCGTGGTCAATTTGGAGCAATTAGACCTTTATGAGAATATGTTTCATTTTTAGAATCATCTTTTAAGTTATGAGATGAACGTAAAACCTTGGTGCTAATTTTTGGATTAATTATTTGAATGTGTATATGATTATGTAAATATTAAATTGTTTGTGTTTCAAGTGTTCTAATTATTGGGAATTGGTGTATAGAATTAGAGTAGTTGAGAGCATCTAAATGTTAAATAGTTTTATATTCCTTCAATTGAATTATTGGTTATATATTGATGCTAATGACTTTTCTTTTGTTGGTGTAAGTAGTAGTAAATTACAAATAAATTATTGTGAAGGTGTAATTAATTGAATTTTTAACTTGAAGTAAGGAGTAGGAGTTGTGGCGCCGCCTTCGCACTCCTGAACCACGTTAAAGATACTTTTAATTATCCATATTTGAATTTGAATGACTGTAGTTATAGTTCCTTAAGTAATTGACTACATGAGTAGGAGGGATTAGCTACCCCGATGACTCATCGTCAATAAAAGAGACAACGATAACTCATTATTTTGTTAGAAGTATCTTTTAATTTTATTTTTAAATAATTGAAAAACATGTTTGTTGTTTATATCAATTGAATGAATTTAATAATTAAATATATGTTATTGGGAAATAGTATATGCATCATTATTTTTTTTCCTTGATTATATATAATACGTTTTTATAGAGTAATTGAATGTAATTCTATTATAGTGTTATTAAGTTGTTAGATGTATTTAATATTTTAAAAAGTTAATCTCTTTGTCAAGCCTAAGTTAAATTTGTTAAATGTTTTGTGATATGATTTAGACTTTATTTTAAGGAGTCAAAACTAGTAATATTTGGTTCAAAAGAAATAGTTGAAATTGACAACATATTTGGAATGTGTTTCATTTAACCAAACTAAATTAACTACGTTATTATTGACAAAATCTATATGTTATGATTTATATGTAAATTATAGTGAGTAACTATATGGTATTTTATTTCATAAATGAATAGTAAATGTGATAAGTATTTTATTTCATAATTGAATGATAAATATTGTGTTTAATTGATTTATTTTGTCATGTTAGTCTATCATGCTTTGTTAGTTGATTTTCTACATGTTGTGCTTAATTGGAGATTGAATGCCTTAAATATATTTATAGACAAAGTTTGAATCCTGAGGGTGGTAAGTTAGATATTAGTTCACTCACCACATATTTCGAGGACGAAATTCTTTAACAAGAGGAGAATTGTAACACCCTAAGTTTGATAATAAACAATATAATTAATTAAATAGGATTTTAAATAATTAATTTGATGTTAAAATTATTTTAGAATATATGTTGATAAATTTTGTGAGTAAATTTTGTTATATGAATGCTTTCTATGATGTGTTGGTTTGATAGATATTATATTTAATGAGCAATATAAATAATAAATATTTTATTTTTTTATTTTGTATATTTTTCTAAAATAATAGTATTTTAATGTAATATATATTTTAAAGAAAAATATTTTATGCGATTTTACGTGTGTGTATACATGTACCCAATTAATGTAATAATTTTATGGGCGCTTGACTTATGTTAAGTATGCAGATAGTTATATTTCAATTGTTTATAACTATTTTCTATTTTTCGTTATTTTTTTTTAAATAACTATCTTGATATAGAATTGATATTGTGTTTGATTTCGTTTATTTTTAAATACTTTTTATGGTATTGTGATTTTATATATATTTATTATGATTTAGTAATTAATATAAAATATTGATGTTATATTTATTTATTTTATAATTTTGACTATTTTCTAATATGATGGTATTATTATAATGTGAGTATTTTGATAAATAAGTATAATTGTAGAGATTATTTTGAATATGAGAGTTTTGATTAATAGTAATATGTTTTTTTTATATTGATTATTTTAATTACTCTAGTTTATAAAATATTAGTAATGTTTGGAAAACTAAATGGTATTTGGAGGAATATTAAAAAAGAGATTAAATAATTATTAGTTTATTTTAACAAAATAAACATAATAATAGTAAGATATAAATAAAGAGACCAATGGGTTTGACTCTATGAACCCTAATTATTAATAAAATAAAACAAACAAAAGAATGGAAGGGAGTTGGAAGGGCAGCCGTAGAATCAAAGAGTAAACACAACAACAACCTATCGTTTGACACTAGAAAGCTATAACTGTCCCAGAAAAGTTTATCTGTTTTCATCCAAATTTCAGTATGTTGTTTTACTCATTTATCTATTCAATTAAACACAATTTTTTAGATTTTTAACAACCCGAATTTCTCCCTAAAATACCCGATTTCTCCGTTTACAGAAATCCTTATTTTGCACCGTTCTCCTTCACCGTAAGTTCGATTTTAGTGAAACCAACACCAAAACGACCGTGTGAAAAGTGGCTATATTATCCACTGATTGGTTTTCTGATTTATGGTAATTTTCTTTGACCGAATTTCGAAATCAGTTTTTAGACTATTTTCTCATAATTTATTTTTGACGTTTACCCATAAATTGTCGAGTTAGATCGATTGAAGGACAAAAAGTCAAAGAACAAATATTGTTTGCTCGTGGAATCGTATTCGTGTATGAAAGCTTCAAAATAAGGTAAGGGGTGAGAGAGCGTTTGAATTCATGAGTATAATATATTGTGAGATGAACGGGAAAAACCGTATTTCCCAACGATTCATCCGGGGCTTGCTACGTACGGCAGTAGCCCTTTGAGAGATAAATTGATTAATTTGAAATATGAGAATTGTGAGATTAAAATGTGAAATAGAAATTTTTCTAAGGTGTTGATTGATTTAATTTTCGATACTTGTGTGGTAGTTGATATTTGTTATTATTAAGATGTTGGATGTTGAATGAAATTATGTGTATATGTTTGCTTAGATGAAATTATGTGATGTGATAATAAAATATGGATGCATGATTTGATATATGCTTACGTGATGATAATGATAATTTTTTATTGATGATAGTGATGTTATAAAATTGTGATGAGTTTATACGATGACCATGATTATTTATGATTAATGATATTATAAGATTGTGATATAAAAAATTGAAGTACCCCATACTTGATGAGATAGTGATGATTCTTAAATATGGTGCTCTTAATGGATTAGTCTAAGCTAACTGGGGGAGAAAATAAATATTGTGAATTGTGAAGTGGGTATTATTTTGTCATCATATAGGTAGGGCCTGACAAGCCTAGTGATTCTGGGGAAGTACAACTGAATGAGCCTAATCGTGGCGGTCTACTGTCGAGCCTTAAGGCAAGATTGTTAGACCTTGGAGGTATTCCGGTGGGGAATTCCTAGGTGACTTGGAGGTAGCACTCCAAATGTCGGGAGCTACCATGCAACACACGTTTACCTCGACTGTCACGTATATGTGTCTCGGGTTGAGTTGAGGTGATCTATGAGGACAGGGCCAAATTGAATTGTCCGTCCACCAGGATGGTGGCATAGTATCATGGCCTCCTAACCAAGTACTTCTGAGTTAGAATGGTACCACATTGTGAAGTAGAGTCTAAGCTCATGCATAGCATTGCATTTCCTTGTGATTGTTTTGTTGTGATTGATGTGTTTCAAAGGTAATAATAATTAGATGATTTGATGCATATTATAATGAGATGATTATTTTACTTGAGTGATTGATGTTATAGTACGATACTATTTAATTAAATATTTTGATATATTGTAATGTGATTATGATACGGTTCTATTATGATTGTTTGCGTGTTCTTCTTACTCATATTATACTATTAACATGATTTCAAAACTCACCTCCTTCGTTGTTTGTGTTTGACTGGTTGGGCCCTACGTTTGCAAAATCGTAGTTATTACAGGTTAATGAGTCTTGAAGTTCAAGTTTGGGAGGAACCCCGCTCTGATAGGTGATACCGGGAATAAGGGTTTTAATTTGTATTTTACTTATTTAATTTGAATCAAATTTTTGTAGGAAAAGCTTAGAAGTACTAAGTTTTTAGAATTAAATCAAGTAATTATACTTAAATCAAGCTCATTGAGATTAAATTGTTTTATTTGAGTAATAAAATTTGAATTTGTTGCATTTGTACTTTGAGTAACGTGATATCCTAGATTAGTTACAAAAGTTTTTATTTTCTTGAAAATATAATTTTATTTATCCGCTGCACATTTTATAGGAATATGATATAAACTGTTATATATATTATTTTGGGATTTAGGCTGTCACAGCTGAAAATTGTATTTATCAATTGAGTTGCGACAAAGGTAGTTATTTTTAACAAAAAGTGGTTTGGGAAGTGATGGGTGAAATGGTAGTTTTATGAAATATCTAGATATTTTTAGATATTTGATATATGTATATATATAAAGAAAAGAAAAGAAATAGAAATGAAGGAAAAAGGAAGAAAGGAAAACAAAAAGAAAAACATTTCTTTCGCTCTTCTTCCTTCTCCCTGCCTCACGATCCAGTCTTCCTCTTCCATCTTTGTCAATTTAATCGTATAAAATTGATAATCAAAATTCAAAGTCCTTGGCCCTAAAATCCCAAGGAAAGAAGATGAACTCTAAGGCTTTGTCAGCCGCTGAAGAAACGAAGAAAAGCAAATGGGAAAATCATCGTGAAGAATCAGATGATGAAGAGTCGTACTTGATACAAAATAACATTTATATTTCTCTAACAATAATTTGACAATTGTTTTAGATTTTTGGTTCCAATTTTTTTATATTGTTTTTCTATTATAAGTAAGCCAATAGAGTTAAATTAAAATGTTAGTTGCAACTATTTGTAATATAATTAAAACAACACTCATTTTGTCGTACATTTTTAATATTATATTTTGTATCCCCATTTGAATGAGTCAACTTAGATTAATTTCTTGCTCAATCATTTAAAAAATATAATTACACGATAATACAAGTGATAAAATAGCACGTCTAATATGGTTTTACAGTAGATAATTACATATATTAATATTTATTAAAATACTTTAAAAATATTGATGCAAAACTTATTTTATGGGCTTTGTTTGTAGGATGGTCTTCATTATGGATTTATTTGAATAACTACTCAAATAAACTCATTTGGAAAAAATACTCTAGAAAAAAAATCAATAACTTATATTATTTTTGAAATTTTAAATATTATTCACCTTAATAATAATATATTAAAGTCTATATATCCTGCGCAACCCGTAGGACACATTCTAGTTTTTATATTTTTTTGTCAAATTTTAATTGGTTGTATCTAGAGGCTGGTGTTTTAGAGGAGTGACCATCCAAGAAAATTTCACAACAAAGTAAAAACTAAATATTTGATATCTTTGTCAAATAGTGGATATGCTAAATCTCAAACAATTATTTCTTGGATCTCTTTTAGTGTCGTTGTAAAACATTTTCACTTAGACATCTCATTAAATTTTACCATATATATTTTTGTGTAGTAGGTTATAAATTAATATTATGACATATAAATTGTGAAAAATCTAATTTTTTTTCCATTAAGCTAAAACTATATGAAAATCTAATTGTACCAAATATTATCTTTTAAGCATTTAATACATAAGTGTTAATCATGTCACATTCCAGAATTGACAAACATCAATAAATTTCTTATTTACGATTTGAAAATATACTCAAGATGATGTTTTTCAATGATTATAAATAGATAACAACATAGTTTGTCAAATCAAACTTAAATATACAAACAGAAAAACAATATTTATAAGATAAACAAGAAAAATGTCAAAGAGTGAGATGAAAAATGTTGCTATGATTATGGTCATAATTATGGCAATGAATCTGTTTATTTTTTCTCTTGCCGATGAAACTTCTTCACTAACGGCACCTCCACCTGAAAATGCAGATAGTAGAATCGGTGTATTGATTTGTCATGGCAAGTGTGGTTTGAAATGTGCAAGTGAAGTACGAAATCCTATATCATTTGCATCTTGTCTTACTACTTGTAAATTAAATTGTCAAAATAACTCATCACAAAGTGCATATGATTGTACTACAAATTGTGCTTAATCCAAGTCCAACAATATTGGTATTGGTATGTTTATACTTTCTCTCTTTTATTTTATATACTGGTATGATTATCTATTTAATATTATAAATTAATAGAGTTGACTTAAATCATGATGTTTCTTACGTATTGGTGTTTTATTTTTTCAGATGCACATGCGATTAATGGAATCGTGAATTCAAGCTTAGAAACTTGCAAGGACAAATAATGTATATTACTACATGAATGTAACACTACAAGATATTTTAAAGAAAAATATTTTATACGATTTTACGTGAATATACGTGTACCCAATTAATGTAATACTTTTAGGCGCGCTTGACTGATGTTAAGTATGCACGTAGTTATATTTCAATTATTTATAGCTATTTTCTATTTTTAGTTATTTTTTTTACTAATAATTATCTTGAGATAGTAGTGATATTGTGTTTGATTTACTTTATATATACTTGTTATGACATTATGATTTTATATATATTTATTAAGATCTAATAATTAATATAAAATGTTGATGTTATATTTATTTATTTTATAATTTCGACTATTCTCTAATGATGGTAATATTTTAATTTGAGTATTTGAAAAAACTAAATATTATTATACGGACTATTTTAAATATGAGATTTTTGGTTACTAATGCATTTTAAAAGATTAATTATTTTTTTATAAATTATTAGTATTGAAATAGTAATAATGTTTTATTAATGAAATTGTGTTTTAAAAAATTAAAAAATAAAATTGTAAAACTTAAAAGGAAACCATTGGGTTTGATTCATGTACAAACTCTAATTGTTAATAAAATAATACAAACAAAAAAGGGAAGGGAGTTGGAAGGGTAGCAGTAAAACCAAAGTGGAAACACAACAATAACCCTATCGTTAGACACCGGTGATCGATAACTGTTCCAGAAAACTTTCTCAGTTTTTTTCCAAATTTGAGTATGTTATTTCATTCATTTCACTTGTCATTTAAACATAATTTTCTAGATTTTTAACAACCCCAATTTCTCTCTAAAATACCCGACTTCTTCGTTTGTAAAATTCGTTATTTTGCACCGTTCTCCTTCACAGTAAGTCCGATTTGAGTGAAACCAACGCCAAAACGATTGTGGGAAAAGTGGCTATATTATCCACTAAATAGGTTTTTGATTTATGGTAATTTTCCTTGACCGAATTTCGAATTTAGTTTTGAGAGTATCTTCTCATAATTTATTTTTAACGTTTACCCATAAACAATTGAGTTAGATCGATTGAAGGAGAAAGAGTCAATGAACAAAGGTTGTTTGTTCGTAGAATCGTATTCGTGTGTGTAAGCTTCAAAATAAGATAAGGGAAGAGAGAGCGTTTGAATTCATGAATACAATATAATTTGAGATGAACGGGAAAAACTTATTTCCCAATTATTCATTCGGGGATCGCTACGTACGGCAGTAGTCCTTTGAGTGATAAATTAATTAATGTTAAAACATGGGAATTGTGAGATTTAAATATGGAATAGAAATATTTATAAGGTGTTGATTGATTTAACTTCGTTAAATGTGTGGTATTGGATATTATTTCGATGTTTGATTTATTTTTATTAAATGTGTGATATTTGAAATGATTGTGATGTTAGATGTTGAATGAATTTCATGTATATGTTTGATTTGACGATTTATGGGTTGTGATGATAAAAAGTGAATTTATTTTGATACGTTTATGTGATTATGATGATGTATAATTGATAGTAACGATGTTATAAATTTGTGACAAGCCTATGTGATGATGCATGCTTGATGATAGTGATGCTATAAATTTGTGATGAGTTTTGAAATCATGTTAATAGTATAATATGAGTAAGAAGTGTAAGCAATAAGCTTCCCTGATCTAGTTTTTGATTTATGTACCAAATATACAAGTGCACATTAAATAGTTGCTTGATCTAATGTTTTGAATCAAGAAACATTTCAGGCATAAATGAAGACACTACAACACTTGGAACAATAGTTTGCAACTGAAGGAATCAACCATAGTTAGAGGATGCACTTGAGGAAGATGCAGTTTGTGTATAGTTGTATTAAGTGTCTAGGTATCAAGTTAAGTAAACAATCACTAGAGTCTCACACAAGACATGTCAATGAGTTTTTGTCATTCATTCATGTGTTATGAAACTTAAAACTGTAAACACTCGATTGAACAATCGATTGCATGGGTTATCAATCGAATGGCACATAAACTGTCTTAAACAACTGAGGTCTGTAACAAGATCAGTCGATTGTCCAGTCGATTGCACAATAGACTGACAACTCGATTGATGCTCAAATTCAAGTTACAGAGAGCACTCAGTCTGTGCCCACTCGATTGACCACTCGATTGTTCACTCGATTGGCAACTTGATTGTCTGCAGTATCTGAGTCATTTTGACCATGATACTCGATTGATCAATCGATTGATGCAATATTTCATATCACAGTGAGCACCCAGTTTTGAACAACTCGATTGCTCACTCGATTGAAAGGAAATTATGTCATCAGGTCTGAATCATTGGATCACGACAATCGATTGACCAATCGATTGATGCAACATTTCATATCACAGTGAGCACCCAGTTTTGGCCAACTCGATTGCTCACTCGATTGAAAGGTTTTCATAGCATCAGGTCTGATTCAGTAACTTGATCAATCGATTGACCAATCAAGTGAAGCCTATATAATTCAAGATTCCAGAAACCCAGAATATACGACACTCGATGCAGCAATCGATTGTATCCTTACAAATTCGATTGGGCAATCGATTGTCCTGGTGTTTGTCTTGAATATATATATGGTGCCTCAAATATTTTTCAGAATAACAGAATAACAACCAATAACAACCAAAAACGAAAAAGAACTCTTGCATAAAAACTTTTCACAATTTCAGAACCTCTTGCTCTTAATATTGCATATCTCTGAAAACATTTTGAAAAAAAAGTTTTTCCAACACACAAAAATATTCATCTTGGCATATCAAATCTTTTGGTGGTGCTAGAGTGATTGAACAAATTTCTTGATACTATTCTTCTTTGTTCGTGACAAAGACAATTCTCTGTAATTGAAGCTGTAACAAATCCAGTTTAGAAACTGGTGGCTATCCTTGTTGGTGTGGGATCATCAAGAGGAAGTCTACTTTGATCTTGTGTGAGTTTGGGGATAAACTACAAGGATCAAAGGGGTGACAAGATAGAAGTGAAGGGAGTTAGATTGATAGGTCGTGTAGAAGACTGGAAAATCTATAAAAGTACTCGAATTCATTCTATAGTGAAAAAGGCTGGAATCATGATTATGATTACAGGACTGGATGTAGGCCGTTGGATCAACGGCTGAACCAGAATAAATCTTGGTGCAATCTTTCCTATCCCTTCTCTTTAATTTTCAGCATTGTTTAATTGCTTGTTTTGCATGATCCTTGAATAAATCTTGTATATGATTTTAAGTTTCCGCTGTGTGTGTAAATTGTATGATTGGTGCATAATTGAATTGGGAATTATGTCTAACTAGTTGGAGTTGATCTTAATTCTCTTGTTATTAATCAAAAAGAAGTCATAGTTTTCCAACAATTGGCATCAAGAGCCTAACTTTTTTAGAGAAAAACTCATAAAAGAAAATGACTTCTTTGGATTTCCTAGGAGAAGGAGCATCTCTAACCAGACCCCCTGCCTTTAATGGTACAGCATACATGTACTAGAAAGAAAGAATGCTTATCTTTCTGGAAGCATGTGGGCTGGACTTTTTAGATGCAGTGGAAAATGGTCCTTACATTCCTAAAATTGCAGGTATTGATGGATCATCATGTATCATCAAACCAAGAGCTGACTGGTCTGATGATGACAAAAAGAAAGTTGGTTACAATGCTAAAGCAAAGAATATCATAACAACAGCCTTAAGTGCAGAAGAATTCTTCAGAGTGTCAAATTGCAAGACTGCAAAGGAAATGTGGGACACTTTGCAAGAAACACATGAAGGTACTACAGATGTCAAACGGGCAAGAACAAATACACTTATGCACGAGTATGAACTTTTCTGCATGAAGAAAGATGAATCTATAAATGATCTACAAACCAGATTCACCCACATTATCAACAATCTACATGCCTTGGGAAAAATTGTGGATAATGAACAGCAGATAGGAAAAGTCATGAGGTGTTTGTCAAGAGAATGGCAACCCAAAATAACTGCCATTGCTGAGTCTAAAGATCTTGCCAACATGACTATAGCAACACTGTTTGGAAAGCTTCGTGAACATGAGATGGAACTACATAGATTGAATGAGACAGAGCAATCAAACAGAAAAAGCAAAGGAATTGCACTGAAAGCTAAAACTCAAAAAGCAAAAACTGAACAAGATTCAGAAAGCTCAGAAAGTGAATCAAGTGAAGAACCTGAGATAGGTATGTTGGTCAGAAAATTTAAGAAGTTTCTGAAAAAGAAAGGAGGCCAGTCAAGGAAACCACAGAATTCCAAAACAAAAGGCTCCAGCAAGGGTGATACCAGTGATAGCAAAGTTATAACTTGCTATGAATGTGGGAAAACAGGCCACATCAGATCTGAGTGTCACAAGCTGCAAAACAGAAACAAGCCTACTAAGACTAAGGGAAAAGATCAGCAACCTTCAAACAGGAAAGCATACATTGCCTGGAATGACAATGATGAAGATTCATCTGAAGAATCAGAAAGTGAAGAAGCTAACTTGTGTCTCATGGCTAATACTGATTCAGAATCTGACAGTGAGGTAAGTACTACATCTAATCCATCTTATGATGAACTTCATGATGCCTTTAATGAATTGCATTCTAAACATGTTAGTGTACTTAAACAACTGATTAGTACTAAGAAACAGCTAGAAGAAAAATGCATGCAATTTGATGAAGTTAATTTGAAACTTGAATCTCTTATAGATATAAATGAAAAACTGAAAAGAGAAACTCATGAACTGAAATGTGATGTAGCTAAGTTC
Source organism: Cicer bijugum (assembly GCA_037974875.1). Lineage (NCBI taxonomy): Eukaryota > Viridiplantae > Streptophyta > Magnoliopsida > Fabales > Fabaceae > Cicer > Cicer bijugum. Next base: position 12,488,512 of record JBBPBT010001178.1, read on the forward strand.
AACAGTGGTAAAAACAACTTAGAAAGACTTCTTAGAAATCAGAGAAATCTAGATGTTAAAACTGGACTTGGTTATAAACAAAACATGCATATGAAAAGGCATCAGAAATTTGTTCAATCTAAACAAATGTATGATAACTTTACTAGACCAAATCAGAAGCCATCCCCTACTGTTGCATGTCACTTTTGCTGCAAAAAAGGACATAAAGTGTTCAATTGCAAACTGAAAAAACGTGCCAACAGAGGATGGAAACAAATCTGGAAAGTTAAGGAATCATCATTTGAAACTAACCCCCTAGGACCCAATTTGAATTGGGTACCTAAATCCAAAACCTGATTATTTTATGCAGATATGCTTGGCATCCAGAAATCAGTCTTGGTATCTGGACAGTGGATGCTCCAGGCATATGACTGGAGACAAGTCCAAATTCTTGTCTCTAAACTTAAAAAGTGGTGGCTTTGTCAAATACGGAGACAACAACAAAGGAAAGATCCTTGGCATTGGAGATATAGGAAATAACTCAACTGCTATTATCAAGGATGTTTTATTTGTTGAAGGCCTGAAACACAACTTACTAAGCATTAGTCAGCTGTGTGACAAAAGGTTTAAGGTAAACTTTACTTCCACATCCTGCACGCTTGAACATAAGGAAGTTGAAGGTATGAAACTGACAGGTAAAAGAATTAATAATATTTACATGATAGATTTTGATTCGTTACTTGCAAATGATTTCTGTTGCTTGTTGTCTAGTGCTGATGAGAGCTGGCTGTGGCACAAACGAGTGGCTCATATTCATATGGACCACTTGAACAGGCTTGTCAGCAAGCAGCTAGTCCTAGGTCTCCCAAATAGGAAGTTTTCTAAGGACAGACTATGTGACTCCTGCGAGAGGAGTAAGCTAGTCAAATCCTCTTTCCCCCTATAGACTTGGTTCAAACCAAGAAGGTTTTAGAGTTGGTGCATATGGACCTATTTGGTCCATCTCAGGTTAGAAGTTTTGGAGGAAACCTATATGGCTATGTTTTGGTAGATGATTACACAAGGTTCACATGGACATATTTTCTAACTCACAAGAGTGAGGCATTCTCAACTTTCAAAAAATTTGCTGCTTTGACTCAAAATGAGAATAATGCGAAAATCATATCCATAAAAAGTGATCATGGAGGTGAATTCCAAAATGATGCTTTTCAAACCTTCTGTGAAAATCATGGTATCAAACATATCTTCTCAGCCCCTAGAACTCCACAGCAGAATGGAGTAGTAGAAAGGAAGAATAGATCCTTAGAAGAGCTTGCTAGGACAATGCTCAAAGATTCTAATCTTCCCAAGTACTTTTGGGCTGATGCCATTAACACTGCAGCTCATGTAGTGAATAGGGTTCTCATTAGACCTTTTCTTAGAAAGACTCCCTATGAGTTATACAAAGGGAGAAAGCCTAACATCTCCTACTTTAGGATTTTTGGGTGTAAGTGCTTTGTGTTAAACAATGGCAAGGGACCTTTAGGTAAATTTGATCCTAAGGCAGATGAGGGTATCTTTCTAGGGTATTCCCAAGTTAGTAAGGCCTATAGAATCTACAATAAAAGGACCAAAACTATAGAGGAGTCTGTACATGTCAAATTTGATGAAAACTTGAACAGCACTCTTTCTATAGTTGATAAGTCGTTGGATGATGGTGTAGATTCTGAATCCATAGAAACCAGTGAGCCTGAACCTCCAACCAACCTTGACTGTGTGGAACCTATTAGGGAAGTTGACCTACCCAAAGAGTGGAAGTTTGCCAAAAACCATCCCATAGATAACATTATTGGAGAGATTTCAAAAGGTGTTTCAACCAGAAAATCCCTTAGAGAGTTTTGCAACCTTACAACTTTTGTTTCACAAGTAGAACCCAAAAACATTAAGGAAGCTCTTATGGACCGTGACTGGTTAGTAGCCATGCAAGAAGAGCTAAATCAGTTTGAGAGAAACCAAGTGTGGACTCTTGTTCCTAGACCAAAGGGTAAACATGTCATAGGAACTAGGTGGGTTTTCAGAAACAAAATGGATGAGAATGGTGTGATTACCAGGAACAAGGCTAGGTTAGTGGCCAAATGTTACAACCAAGAAGAAGGTATAGACTATGATGAGACTTATGCCCCAGTAGCCAGACTAGAAGCTATCAGGATTTTATTGGCATATGCTTGTGTAATGGATTTCAAATTATTTCAAATGGATGTTAAAAGTGCTTTTTTAAATGGAGACATTAAGGAGGAAGTCTTTGTAAGTCAAACTCCTGGTTTTGAAGATCCTAAGCTTCCAAATCATGTGTTTAAACTTACAAAAGCCCTCTATGGCTTGAAACAAGCTCCAAGAGCTTGGTATGATAAGCTGAGCAATTTCCTTTTATAAGAAAATTTTTCAAGGGGAAATGTAGATAAAACACTTTTTATCAAAAGACAAGGAAAAGACATTTTGTTGGTACAAATTTATGTTGATGACATAATATTTGGATCAACAAATGATAAACTTTGTAAAGATTTTGAAAATACTATGAAAGGCAGATTTGAAATGTCCATGATGGGAGAATTGACTTACTTCCTGGGATTTCAAATCAAACAAAGCAAAAATGGAATTTTCCTTAGTCAATCAAAATATTGCTGTGATCTTTTAAAGAAATTTAATTTTGAAAAATTTAAATCCATTGACACGCCTATGAGTCAATCCTGCTACTTAGATAAAGATGAATCGGGTAAAGCTGTAGATGTGACTGTGTTTAGAAGCCTAATAGGATCTCTTCTCTACCTAACCGCTAGCAGACTGGACATCATGTTTAGTGTGTGTATGTGTGCTAGATACCAGGCCAATCCTAAGGAATCTCACCTCAGTGCTGTCAAGAGAATCTTCAGATATCTCTTGGGAACCAAAGATCTTGGTTTATGGTATCCTAAGGGATCCACTTGCACTCTAGTTGGTTACTCTGATTCTGACTTTGCTGGATGCAAATTAGACAGGAAAAGTACCTCAGGTACTTGCCAACTTCTAGGTAACTCTCTTGTTTCTTGGCATAGCAAGAAACAAAACAGTGTAGCACTCTCAACTGCTGAAGCTGAGTATGTTGCTGCTGGTAGTTGTTGCGCTCAAATTCTTTGGATGCAGCATCACCTCTCTGATTTTGGGGTGGACCTAGGGACTGTGCCTATTTTGTGTGATAATACTAGTGCTATTAACATTACTAAGAATCCTGTCATGCATTCTAGGACCAAGCACATTGAAATAAGGCATCACTTCATTCGAGATCAATATCAACAGGGCAAGATTAAGTTGGAATATGTCAATACAACTGAACAGTTGGCTGACATTTTCACCAAGGCCTTGCCTAAGGACAATTTCTTCTTTATAAGAATGAAACTGGGCATCATTGATCCCAATGAAATCTGATCCTTATACCCAATTCGACTGCACAATCGAGTGTCTTGTGGCCAAATTGGCATTAATTCACTCAATAGTCGATTGTGAAATCGACTGATTGATGAAAACTGCCTTATTTTGTCAATCTGGAAATTCGATATTCGATTGCTACATCGAATGGATGGGTCTCAGTTTTATTTTGTTTATGTCTATTTTATTTTATGTTTGCTTCAATCAATGGGCATTCGATTGCTAGTTTCTCAGAAGCATGTCTGTTGAAGTTAACATCAAGTCAATCGGATGGCAAATCGAGTGTTCATGCATCTGGAACCAGTTGTCTGAAATTTTTTTGTTTCGATATTCGATTGGGTAATCGAGTGATGCACTGGAATTTGGTTAAAACTCGATTGGACACGCGACTGTTTGGAATAAGTGAACCACAAGTCAGAGGACATTTGGAAATCAAAACCCGAGCATCGATTGGGTAATCGATTGACAGGTATCCGTTGAGAAAATTATAGCCGTTGGATGAGTGTAACGGTCATATTTTTAACCCAGAAATGCAGACAGTCGATTGGGCAATTGAATTTCAACAGTACTATATAAATCTGGACTTCACTACTCGATTTCTCAATCCAATACTGCATTATGCTATCATCTTCTTCATCAAACTGCAATCTGTTCTTCATCCAATCAACCTCAAATTCATATTACTCAATGGCTAGAGTTAAACGAACTGGTAGGAAACCAATTGTTACCTCTACTGGCCCTTCTTCCAGAAATGTTCAACCATCCAGCTCATCTTCTTTTTCTTCTACCTCTAGTGGAAGAACTCCCTCACCATCACCTCCTCCACCTCCTTCACCTCCAGCAAAAAGGGTTTCAATCCCTATTCATAAGGTACAGGCGAAGGACAAGGGCAAAGGTATTGCCACTACTCCTGAAGTTAGCAAGAAGAGGAAAGTTCCTCCGTCTGAAAAATTGCTGGGAGACGCAATGAAAGAGCTAAAGAAGAAGAAGAAGAAGCCTTCATCTCCACCTAAAAAGGCTAAGCCTTCACAAGAGAAGGCTACTGAAGGCAAGACTGTCCCAAATTCATTTGCCAAAAGAAAAATCCAAGATGCTAGAACTCTGGATTTTCCTTATTTTGATCAAAATGGTTTTTCCTTTCAAAACCATTTAAGGTTCCATGGTTTGGAAAACCTCCTTACCTGTTCTTTGGATGTCTATCCAAAACTGGTAAGAGCCTTCTATTCCACTTTCATCCTCACCAAGACTGGTTTCGCTGCTGAAGTGAAAGGCAAAAGAATGGCAATGACCTTTGAAGAGTTTTCAAAGTTAACTGGTTTGCCGTTTTGTGGATATACTATTGATGGACGTGCACAGGACACTCCTGAAGATGAAGGTTGGGAAAACTCCATCAACAAACATGCTGCATTACAAGAGTTGATGATGGAAGGATTTGTTGAAAAAGGAACCATTCAAGCTGGTCAAATGAAGGTTGAGCACAGGCTGCTCATGTATGTGCTAACACGAATGTTAGTACCTAGAGCCGGAAATCATGCTGTTGTACAGCGGCTAGACGTTGTCTTGCTATGGGGACTATACAAGGAACTGAAAATGAGTTAGGCTTGGATTGTGCTGCTGAACATGCATGAATCAGCACAAGGGAAACACATCCTGCCCTACCCCCAATTGGTTATGAGGATTCTGAGGCATTTCAAGGTGTCTCTAGCCAATGAAGAATCACTCACAACCACTCATACATTTGGTGAAGCTATTGTCAACCAAATGCAGATAAGAAGGATCAACAATGTTTGGACAAGGACTCCAACAACTGCTAATCATGCACAACCAAGTGCTGATCAAGCCCAGTCTAGTGCCCAAGCACCTACATCAGCTGAAGGATCTTCTGAGATCATGGCAAAGCTGATGGAGATTTTGAAACACCAGACTGAACATAGTGAGAGGGTGGAAGCTTCTCTTCTAAAGATTCAAACAGCCTTGGAATCAGTTCAGAAGGATGTTTCAGACATCCAGGAGCACTTGGGTCTCAAGATGTCGTTCGAAGACATTGCAGAGATTGGGAGGCAATCAACTGCTGAACCAAACCAGAACACTGAGATTGGTTCTGATTCTCATGGGGAGAAGACACCTGCTGAGGGTAATACAACGGTCTCTCCTCCTCCTGTTGGTGATAATGAGGATCAAGCCTAAGGTTTTAGTGGTCTAGGTTTATTTTGATGCTGTTTGATTGTTTCTGGTTGCTTGCTTGTTCTTACATGTGTTGCCCATTAATTTCCTCTTGTATTTTTTGTCGTATGTCTTTTTGTATTAATGACAAAAAGGGGGAGATTATTTTGATTAATATGAGATTATAATATCTGAGATTAAGTTGTATTTGATTCGTTGTACTTGATTCTGTGCTGGTTTGTATCTGATGATGTATATGTTGGATTAATGTATGTGCTGGATTAACATTCTGATGTAATACTGATGGTATAACTCTGATAATCTGATATTGATTTTGTGCAAAATGCTGATATTGTACTGCTGCATTGTTGCTGCATTATTGCTGATATTGCATTACACATGTCCTGATTAATGCACATTCATGATCTGATACATACTAAGCTTCTGGTGCTTTATTTTCATCTGAATCTAATACATGTTACACAAATTTGTTCACTCCCTAGTCATGCACTAAATTGTTTGCATCATGCATTCCAAAACTCAGGGGGAGATTTTTTTTTATAATCTCAATATTAATTGTATGTTTGTCATTAAATTAAAAAGGGGGAGATTGTAAGCAATAAGCTTCCCTGATCTAGTTTTTGATTTATGTACCAAACATACAAGTGCACATTAAATAGTTGCTTGATCTAATGTTTTGAATCAAGAAACATTTCAGGCATAAATGAAGACACTACAACACTTGGAACAATAGTTTGCAACTCAAGGAATCAACCATAGTTGGAGGATGCACTTGAGGAAGATGCAGTTTGTGTATAGTTGTATTAAGTGTCTAGGTATCAAGTTAAGTAAACAATCACTAGAGTCTCACACAAGACATGCCAATGAGTTTTTGTCATTCATTCATGTGTTATGAAACTTAAAACTGTAAACACTCGATTGAACAATCGATTGAATGGGTTATCAATCGAATGGCACATAAACTGTCTTAAACAACTGAGGTCTGTAACAAGATCAGTCGATTGTCCAGTCGATTGCACAATAGACTGACAACTCGATTGATGCTCAAATTCAAGTTACAGAGAGCACTCAAGTACCTATATCAAAATATATCAAAATAGTATCATACTATAACATCAAAGTCACTCAAGTAAAATAATCATCTCATTATAATATGCATCAAATCATCTAATTAATATTACCTTTGAAACACATCAATCACAATAAAACAATCACAAGGAAATGCAATGCTATGCATGAGCTTAGACTCTACTTCACAATATGGTACCATTCTAACTCTGAAGTACTTGGTTAGGAGGCCATGATACTATGCCACCATCCCGGTGGACGGACAATTCAAATTGGCCCTGTCCTCATAGATCCCCTCAACTCAAAACCCGAGACACATATACGTGACAGTCGAGGTAAACGTGTGTTGCATGGTAGCTCCCGACATTTGGAGTGCTACCTCCAAGTCACCTAGGAATTCCCCACCGGAATACCTCCAAGGTCTAACAATCTTGCCTTAAGGCTCGACAGTAGACCGCCACGATCAGGCTCATTCAGTTGTACTTCCCCATAATCACTAGGCTTGTCAGGCCCTACCTATATGATGACAAAATAATATTCGCTTCACAATTCACAATATTTACTTTCTCCCCCCGTTAGCTTAGACTACTCCATTAAGAGCACCATATTTATGAATCATCACTATCTCATCAAGTATGAGGTACTTCAATATTTTCATCACAGTCTTATAATATCATTAATCATAAATAATCACGATCATCGTATAAACTCATCGCAATTTTATAACATCACTATCATCAATCAAAAATCATCATTATCCTCACGTAAGCATATATCAAACCATGCATCCATATTTTATTATCACATCCATTAATTTCATCTAAGCAAACATATACACATAATTTCATTCAACATCCAACATCACAATAATAACAAATATCAACTACCACACAAGTATCGAAAACTAAATCAATCAACACCTTATAAAAATTTCTATTTCACATTCAACACAAACCAACATAAAATAAAAATAATAAATTTATAGTCAAAATTAAAACTTTAAGCGTAAGAGACATATTTCCTATCTAACTCAAAGTTTCGAACGAAACATCCGCTTTTCTCTAAATTGAGTTTCAACATAATAATAATAATTTGTACCTATTAAAAGTCAATACTTGAAGTTTTAAACATATGATCCATACGAAAATCAATGTTTCAATCAATTAGTTATTAGATCAAACACTTTAAACAAATACATATCAAAACTAAATATTTCAAATTGATTAAGGGTGAAAGTCGAATTTTAAAACAACTAACTAGTGAGGTATGACATTTGATAACTAAGATTACCTGAATGAGATTAGTAATTTGAAACATACAGCTGGTCAATCAAAATTATTACTTTCAACTATTCATATAAAACAAGAGCGCAAAAATCATAGTTCATTAAGCAACAAGTAACTAACATAATCTTGTTAACAATAAAAACTAACTCAAATCTTTACAAGTAATTTCATGTTTTATTTACTCATTTAGGTAGGAATGTAGAATCCATAACACAATTAGAGGAAGCAAATATTAAACACTTAATTAGTAATCTTAAAAATATGTATAATAATACCAAAAGCATATCACACTTAACACAATAATATAACGGGAAAACAATCATATTGAAAATAATTACTACACAAGAAAACACAATTGACACGACTGACATTCGACTAACACTGAATCGATATTCGACCCATTCGGCCTGATTGGACAGACCTGCTCTGATACCACTAATGTGACACCCTAAATCCCAAAATAATATATATAATAATTTTTATCATATTCCTATAAAATTTGTAGCGGATAAACAGAATTGTATTTTCAAGAAAATAAAATCTTTTGTAACTAATTTAGGATATCACGTTTCTCAAAGTACACATGCACCAATTCAAATTTTATTACTCAAATAAAACAATTTAATCTCAATAAACTTGATTTAAGTATAATTACTTGATTTAATTCTAAAATCTTATTAGTACTTCTAAGGTTTTCATACAAAAATTTGATTCAAATTAAATAAGTAAAATACAAATTAAAACCCTTATTCCCGGTATCACCTATCATAGCGGGGTTTCTCCCAAACATGAACTTCAGGATCATTAACCTGTAATAACTGCGATTTCGCAAACGCAGGGCCCAGCCAGTCAAACACAAACAACGAAGGAGGTGAGTTTTGAAATCATGTTAATAGTATAATATGAGTAAGAAGAACACGCAAACAATCATAATAGAACCGTATCATAATCACTTTACGATATATCAAAATATTTAATTAAATAGTATCATACTATAACATCAAAGTCACTCAAGTAAAATAATCATCTCATTATAATATGCATCAAATCATCTAATTAATATTACCTTTGAAACACATCAATCACAATAAAACAATCACAAGGAAATGCAATGCTATGCATGAGCTTAGACTCTACTTCACAATGTGGTACCATTCTAACTCTGAAGTACTTGGTTAGGAGGCCATGATACTATGCCACCATCCCGGTGGACGGACAATTCAAATTGGCCCGGTCCTCATAGATCCCCTCAACTCAAAACCCGAGACACATATACGTGACAGTCGAGGTAAACGTGTGTTGCATGGTAGCTCCCGACATTTGGAGTGCTACCTCCAAGTCACCTAGGAATTCCCCACCGGAATACCTCCAAGGTCTAACAATCTTGCCTTAAGGCTCGACAGTAGACCGCCACGATCAGGCTCATTCAGTTGTACTTCCCCATAATCACTAGGCTTGTCAGGCCCTACCTATATGATGACAAAATAATATTCACTTCACAATTCACAATATTTACTTTCTCCCCCCGTTAGCTTAGACTACTCCATTAAGAGCACCATATTTAAGAATCATCACTATCTCATCAAGTATGAGGTACTTCAATATTTTCATCACAATCTTATAATATCATTAATCATAAATAATCACGATCATCGTATAAACTCATCGCAATTTTATAACATCACTATCATCAATCAAAAATCATCATTATCATCACGTAAGCATATATCAAACCATGCATCCATATTTTATTATCACATCCATTAATTTCATCTAAGCAAACATATACACATAATTTCATTCAACATCCAACATCACAATAATAACAAATATCAACTACCACACAAGTATCGAAAATTAAATCAATCAACACCTTATAAAAATTTCTATTTCACATTTTAATCTCACAATTCTCATATTTCAAATTAATCAATTTATCTCGCAAAGGGCTATTGCCGTACGTAGCAAGCCCCGGATGAATCGTTGGGAAATACGGTTTTCCCGTTCATCTCACAATATATTATACTCATGAATTCAAATGCTCTCTCACCCCTTACCTTATTTTGAAGCTTTCACACACGAATACGATTCCACGATCAAACAACCTTTGTTCATTGACTCTTGGTCCTTCAATCGATCTAACTCGATAGTTTATGGGTAAACGTTAAAAATAAATTATGAGAAGATACTCTAAAAACTAAATTCGAAATTCGGTCAAGGAAAATTACCATAAATCAAAAACCTAATCAATGGATAATATAGCCACTTTTCACACGGTCATTTTGGCGTTGGTTTCACTCAAATCGGACTTACGGTGAAGAAGAACGGTGCAAAATAAGGATTTCTGTAAACGGAGAAATCGGGTATTTTAGGGAGAAATTCGGGTTGTTAAAAATCTGAAAAATTGTGTTTAATTGAATAGATAAATGAGTAAAACAACATTCAGAAATTTGGACGAAAACAGAGAAACTTTTCTGGGACAGTTATGGCTCTCCAGTGTCAAACGATAGGTTGTTGTGTTTACTCTTTGGTTCTACGGCTGCCCTTCCAACTCCCTTCCCCTGTTTTGTTTATTTTATATTATTAACAATTAGGGTTCATAGAGTCAACCACATTGGTCTCTTTATTTATATTTTATTATTATTACTTTTATTTTGTTAAAATAAAACTAATAATTATTTAATCTCCTTTTTAACATTCCTCCAAACCCCATTTAGTTTTCCAAACATTACTAATATTTTATAAATTAGAGTAATTAAAATAATAAATATATAAAAAAACATATTACTAATAATAGAAACTTTCACATTCAAAATAATCCCTACAATTATACTTATTTCTTAAAATATTCATATTATAACCATACCATCACATTAGAAAATAGTCAAAATTATAAAATAAATAGATATAACAATAATATTTTATGTAAATTACTAAATCATAATATATATATATATATAT
>JBBPBT010001178.1:12507465-12528890 GCA_037974875.1 Cicer bijugum
TATATACTCGTTATGACTTTGTAAATATATATATATTTATTAAGATTTAGCAATTGATATAAAATATTGACATTATACTTATTTATTTTATCATTTTAACAATTTTCCAAAAATAGTATTATTAATGTGACTATTTTGGAAAACGGTATTTAGAAAAATTGTGGTGGTAATTATGAGTATGAGAGTTTTAACTACTAATATATATATATATATATATATATATATATATATATATTTAAAATGTTAATTATGTTAGTTGGTAAAATATTAGTCTGAAAGTATTATTAATATTTTGTAGTTAAAATTTTATTTTAAGAAATGTTGAGGAAGAGTTGTGGTCATTTAAAAGACTTTAAAATAAAAAATTATTAATTTTGATTTTATAAACTTGACTTGAGTTGTACCTCCGGTTTTTTTTACAGCCACACATCCCTTGCTTTGCAATGCCTCTCTCTTTTTCTAATCGGTTTCTATTGGGCTATCTCTAGGGTTCACAAAGAAATTAAAATGATTTCCTCTTCTCACAGAAACGGCGATCTATACCATCTAGTAGTCACCTTCCGATCTCTAATCCTCACAAACATTGCCTATTAATTTAATTCTTAATCTTCACTTCGATCATGCATGAAAGATTATGACAAAACATTATGAGCATCGTCTTCATTTTAGCTTGGATTAAATCCAAGGAATTGTAATCATGACCGGTATTACAAAACAATTTGGAAAACACGAAGCCACAATTGATATTTTAATAGTCCAATTCCAAGCTTTGCTCCTACTGTTTTAACGAAAGATTTGAGTTCTACTTCTTGGACTCACCTAATGGGAGTGAAATCACATACACATTACAGGTTTGATGGGGTCCCCGTATGTGCTTTCGTATTTGTTCTAAGGAATTGCTTTTACTCGGTCCAAGTACTTATCTCTTTTAAACTTGCCTACCAACATCCTTTGATCATAGAATTGGTATTCCAAAAGTATTATTGGCACGACTGCTTAATAGGAAAAACCACTTGCATGAATTTCGTTTCAAGAAACAAATATCATCCTTAGATTCATCTCGTCAAAACCTCCAAGAAGCACTACTCGATTGCGTTTTTCATCGAAGTGGATGTCAGACCCTTTCGGCACTCTGATGAGTCGGTGAGACCTTTTTGTAGATTTTGCATCTTTCCATTTTGACTCCTCAAATTATTTTTAGTTATTTAACATTGATTTTTATGTTCTGCACAATTTATCAGTTGTGCCTCAACGTTTTTGTAAACTCATCGTCCATTCGGATTCGTTCGTTGTACGTCGTCCAATTGTAGCTGCTGTTAATAGGTCCCATTGATTTCCGTGCTTGAGAAAACATCAAAATAAGGTAAGGGGTGAGAGAGCGTTTGAATTCATGAGTATAATATATTGTGAGATGAACGGGAAAATTGTATTTCCCAACGATTCATCCGGGGCTTGCTACGTACGGCAGTAGCCCTTTGAGAGATAAATTGATTAATTTGAAATATGAGAATTGTGAGATTAAAATGTGAAATAGAAATTTTTATAAGGTGTTGATTGATTTAATTTTCGTTACTTGTGTGGTAGTTGATATTTGTTATGATTGTGATGTTGGATGTTGAATGAAATTATGTGTACATGTTTGATTAGATGAAATTATGTGATGTAATAATAACATATGGATGCATGGTTTGATATATGCTTACGTGATGATAATGATGATTTTTGATTGATGATAGAGATGTTATAAGATTGTTATGAGTTTATACGATGATCATGATTATTTATGATTAATGATATTATAAAATTGTGATGAAAATATTAAAGTGCCCCATACTTAATGAGATAGTGATGATTCTTAAATATGGTGCTCTTAATAGAGTAGTCTAAGCTAACGGGGGGAGAAAATAAATATTGTGAATTAGTGAAGTGGAGATTATTTTGTCATCATATAGGTAGGGCCTGACAAGCCTAGTGATTCTGGGGAAGTACATCTGAATGAGCCTGATCGTGGCGGTTTGCTGTCGAGCCTTAAGGCAAGATTGTTAGACCTTAGAGGTATTCCGGTGGGGAATTCCTAGGTGACTTGGAGGTAGCACTCCAAATATCGGGAGCTACCATGCAACACACGTTTACCTCGACTGTCACGTATATGTGTCTCGGGTTGAGTTGAGGGGATCTATGAGGACAGGGCCAATTTGAATTGTCCGTCCACCGGGATGGTGGCATAGTATCATGGCCTCCTAACCAAGTACTTCAGAGTTAGAATGGTACCACATTGTGAAGTAGAGTCTAAGCTCATGCATAGCATTGCATTTCCTTGTGATTGTTTTGTTGTGATTGATGTGTTTCAAAGTAATAATAATTAGATGATTTGATGCATATTATAATGAGATGATTATTTTACTGGAGTGACTTTGATGTTATAGTATGATACCATTTAATTAAATAGTTTGATATATCGTAAAGTGATTCTGATGCGGTTCTATTATGATTGTTTACGTGTTCTTCTTACTCATATCATACTATTAACATGATTTCAAAACTCACCTCCTTCGTTGTTTGTGTTTGACTGGCTGAGCCCTGCGTTTGCGAAATCGCAGTTATTACAGGTTAATGAGTCTTGAAGTTCAAGTTTGGGAGGAACCCCGCTCTGATAGGTGATACCGGGAATAAGGGTTTTAATTTGTATTTTACGTAGTTAATTTAAATCGAATTTTTGTATGAAAACCTTAGAAGAACTAGTATGTTTTTAGAATTAAATCAAGTAATTATACTTAAATCAAGTTTATCGAGATTGCACTACTTTAATGGATAAAATAAGTTTAAAGTGTTTTATTTTTATTTTGAGAAACGTGATATCCAAAATTAAATATAGAATTTTTATTTTCTTGGAAATATATTTTTATTTATCCGCTGCAAATTTTATAGGAATGTGATATAAATTATTATATATATATATATATATATATATTATTTTGTGATTTAGGGTGTCACACACCTCCTTCATTGTTTGTGTTTGACTGGCTGGGCCATGCGTTTGCGAAATCGCAGTTATTACAAGTTAATGAGTCTTGAAGTTCAAGTTTGGGAGGAACCCCGCTCTGATAGGTGATACCGGGAATAAGGGTTTTAATTTGTATTTTACTTATTTAATTTGAACCAAATTTTTGTTTGAAAACCTTAGAAGTGCTATTAAGTTTTTAGAATTAAATCCAGTAATTATACGTAAATCACTTTCATTGAGATTAAATTGTTTTATTTGAGTAATAAAATTTGAATTGTTGCACGTGTACTTTGAGAAACGTGATATCCTAAATTAGTTACAAAAGTTTTTAATTTCTTGAAAATATAATTTTATTTATCCGCTGCAAATTTTATAGAAATATGATACAAATTATTATATATATTATTTTGGGATATAGGGTGTCACACACGTAGTTATGTTTCAATTATTTATAGCTATTTTCTATTTTTAGTTATTTTTTTTACTAATAATTATCTTGAGATAGTAGTGATATTGTGTTTGATTTACTTTATATATACTTGTTATGACATTGTGATTTTATATATATTTTTTAAGATCTAATAATTAATATAAAATGTTGATGTTATATTTATTTATTTTATAATTGCGACTATTCTCTAATGATGGTAATATTTTAATTTGAGTATTTGAAAAACATAAATATTATTATACAGATTATTTTAAATATGAGATTTTTGGTTACTAATGTATTTTAAAAGATTAATTATTTTTTTATAAATTATTAGTATTGAAATAGTAATAATGTTTTATTAATGAAATTGTGTTTTAAAAAAATTAAAAAATAAAAATTGTAAAACTTTAAAGGAAACCACTGGGTTTGATTCATGTACAAACTCTAATTGTAAATAAAATAAAACAAACAAAAAAGGGAAGGGAGTAGGAAGGGCAGCAGTAAAACCAAAGTGGAAAAACAACAATAACCCTATCGTTTGACACCGGTGATCGTTAACTGTTCCAGAAAACTTTCTCAGTTTTTGTCCAAATTTGAGTATGTTATTTCATTCATTTCACGTGTCATTTAATCATAATTTTCTAGATTTTTAACAACCCCAATTTCTCTCTAAAATACCTGACTTCTTCGTTTGTAAAATTCGTTAGTTTGCACCGTTTTTGAATAACTACTCAAATAAACTCATTTGGAAAAAATACTCTAGAAAAAAATCAATAACTTATATTATTTTTGAAATTTTAGATATTATTCACCTTAATAATAATATATTAAAGTCTATATATCCTGCGCAACACGTAGGACACATTCTAGTTTTTATATTTTTTTGTCAAATTTTAATTGGTTGTATCTAGAGGCTGGTGTTTTAAAGGACTGACCATCCAAGAAATTTTCACAACAAAGTAAAAACTAAATATTTGATATCTTTGTCAAATAGTGGATATGCTAAATCTCAAACAATTATTTCTTGGATCTCTTTTAGTGTCGTTGTAAAACATTTTCACTTAGACATCTAATTAAATTTTACCATATATATTTTTGTGTAGTAGGTTATAAATTAATATTATGACATATAAATTATGAAAAATCTAATTTTTTTTTTCCATTAAGCTAAAACTATATGAAAATCTAATTGTACCAAATATTAACTTTTAAGATATTAATACATAAGTGTTAATCGTGTCACATTTCCAGAATTGACAAACATCAATAAATTTCTTATTTACGATTTGAAAATATACTCAAGATGATGGTTTTCAATGATTATAAATAGATAACAACATAGTTTGTCAAATCAAACTTAAATATACAAACAGAAAAACAATATTTATAAGATAAACAAGAAAAATGTCAAAGAGTGAGATGAAAAATGTTGCTATGATTATGGTCATAATTATGGCAATGAATCTGTTTATTTTTTCTCTTGCCGATGAAACTTCTTCACTAACAGCACCTCCACCTGAAAATGCAGATAGTAGAATCAGTGTATTGATTTGTCTTGGCAAGTGTGGTTTGAAATGTGCAAGTGAAGTACGAAATCCAATATCATTTGCATCTTGTCTTACTACTTGTAAATTAAATTGTCAAAATAACTCATCACAAAGTGCATATGATTGTACTACAAATTGTGCTTAATCCAAGTCCAACAATATTGGTATTGGTATGTTTATACTTTCTCTCTTTTATTTTATATATTGGTATGATAATCTATTTAATATTATAAATTAATAGAGTTGACTTAAATCATGATGTTTCTTACGTATTGGTGTTTTATTTTTTCAGATGCACATGCGATTAATGGAATCGTGAATTCATGCTTAGAAACTTGCAAGGACAAATAATGTATATTACTACATGAATGTAACACTACAAGATATTTTAAAGAAAAATATTTTATACGATTTTATGTGAATATACGTGTACCCAATTAATGTAATACTTTTAGGCGCGCTTGACTGATGTTAAGTATGCACGTAGTTATATTTCAATTATTTATAGCTATTTTCTATTTTTAGTTATTTTTTTTACTAATAATTATCTTGAGATAGTAGTGATATTGTGTTTGATTTACTTTATATATACTTGTTATGACATTGTGATTTTATATATATTTATTAAGATCTAATAATTAATATAAAATATTGATGTTATATTTATTTATTTTATAATTTTGACTATTCTCTAATGATGGTAATATTTTAATTTCAGTATTTGAAAAAAATAAATATTATTATACGGATTATTTTAAATATGAGATTCTTGGTTATTAATGTATTTTAAAAGATTAATTATTTTTTTATAAATTATTAGTATTGAAATAGTAATAATGTTTTATTAATGAAATTGTGTTTTAAAAAAATTAAAAAATAAAAATTTTAAAACTTAAAAGGAAACCACTGGGTTTGATTCATGTACAAACTCTAATTGTTAATAAAATAAAACAAACAAAAAAGGGAGGGGAGTTGGAAGGGCAGCAGTAAAACCAAAGTGGAAACACAACAATAACCCTATCGTTTGACACCGGTGATCGATAACTGTTTCAGAAAACTTTCTCAGTTTTTGTCCAAATTTGAGTATGTTATTTCATTCATTTCACTTGTCATTTAAACATAATTTTCAAGATTTTTAACAACCCCAATTTCTCTCTAAAATACTCGACTTCTTCGTTTGTAGCATTCGTTATTTTGCACCGTTCTCCTTCACAGTAAGTCCGATTTGAGTGAAACCAACGCCAAAACGATTGTGTGAAAAGTGGCTATATTATCCACTAAATAGGTTTTTGATTTATGGTAATTTTCCTTGACCGAATTTCGAATTTAGTTTTGAGAGTATCTTCTCATAATTTATTTTTAACGTTTACCCATAAACAATTGAGTTAGATCGATTGAAGGACAAAGAGTCAATGAACAAAGGTTGTTTGCTCGTAGAATCGTATTCGTGTGTGTAAGCTTCAAAATAAGATAAGGGAAGAGAGAGCGTTTGAATTCATGAATACAATATAATTTGAGATGAACGGGAAAAACTTATTTCCCAATTATTCATTCGGGGATCGCTGCGTACGCCAGTAGTCCTTTGAGTGATAAATTAATTAATTTTAAAACGTGGGAATTGTGAGATTTAAATATGGAATAGAAATATTTATAAGTTGTTGATTGATTTAACTTCGTTAAATGTGTGGTATTGGATATTATTTCGATGTTTGATTTATTTTTATTAAATGTGTGATATTTGAAATGATTGTGATATTAGATGTTGAATGAATTTCATGTATATGTTTGATTTGACGGTTTATGGGTTGTGATGATAAAAAGTGAATTTATTTTGATACGTTTATGTGATTATGATGATGTATAATTGATAGTAACGATGTTATAAATTTGTGACAAGCCTATGTGATGATGCATGCTTGATGATAGTGATGCTATAAATTTGTGATGAGTTTATGTGATGAGATATAATTAATGATAGTGATGGTGTAAATTTGTGATGAGAATATTGAAGTAACCCCATAGTTGGTGAAAAAATAGTGATTTCAATTTGTGTTTGAGATCACGGTCTTAATGGAGTATCATAGGCCAACGAGGGGAGAAAATAAATATTGAGAAATTGTGAAGTGAATATTATTTTGTCATCATATAGGTAGGGCCTAACAAGCCTAGTGATTAAGGGTAGTACAACTAAATGAGCCTGATGGTGGCGGTCTGCTGTCGAGCCTTAAGGCAAGATTGTTAGACATCGGAGGTATTCTGTAAGACCCTTAATTTTAAATCCTAAATTATACAATTAGGGTATTTTGTGTGGAATTTCTTAGTCTTTTAGCACAATTTTTGGTAATTAGTGGGTTAAATGCCGAAAATATATTTTTGAAAATTGGATTAAAATTATTTGTCGAAGAATAACTTATTTAGGTTACGAAGAATATAATTATGGGCAGTTTTGTTAAAAATCTCTCGGGTTGCTAAAAATTGTATTTTATCAATTGAGTTGCGACAATGGTAGATATTTTTAACAAAAGGTGGTTTGGGAAGTGATGTGTGAAATGGTAATTTTATGAAATATCTAGATATTTTTAGATATTTGATATATATGTATATATATAAAGAAAAGAAAAGAAATAGAAAGGAAGGAAAAAGGAAGAAAGGAAAACAAAAAGAAAAACATTTCTTTCGCTCTTCTTCCTTCTCCCTGCCTCGCGATCCAGTCTTCTTCTTCCATCTTTTTCAATTTAATCGTATAAAATTGATAATCAAAATTCAAAGTCCTTGGCCCTAAAATCCCAAGGAAAGAAGATGAACTCTAAGGCTTTGTCAGCCGCTGAAGAAACGAAGAAAAGCAAATGGGAAAATCATCATGAAGAATCAAATGATGAAGAGTTGTACTTGATACAAAATAACATTCGTATTTCTCTAACAATAATTTGACAATTAATTTAGATTTTTGGTTCCAATTTTTTTATATTGTTTTTCTATTATAAGTAAGCCAATAGAGTTAAATTAAAATGTTAGTGGCAACTATTTGTAATATAATTAAAACAACACTCATTTTGTCGTACATTTTTAATATTATATTTTGTATCCCCATTTGAATGAGTCAACTTAGATTAATTTCTCGCACAATCATTTTAACAATATAATTACACGATAATACAAGTGATAAAATAGCACGTCTAATATGGTTTTACAGTAGATAATTACATATATTAATATTTATTAAAATACTTTAAAAATATTGATGCAAAACTTATTTTATGGGCTTTGTTTGTAGGATGGTCTTCATTATGGATTTATTTGAATAACTACTCAAATAAACTCATTTGGAAAAAATACTCTAAAAAAAAAATCAATAACTTATATTATTTTTGAAATTTTAAATATTATTCACCTTAATAATAATATATTAAAGTCTATATATCCTGCGCAACACGTAGGACACATTCTAGTTTTTATATTTTTTTGTCAAATTTTAATTGGTTGTATCTAGAGGCTGGTGTTTTAGAGGAGTGACCATCCAAAAAATTTTCACAACAAAGTAAAAACTAAATATTTGATATCTTTGTCAAATAGTGGATATGCTAAATCTCAAACAATTATTTCTTGGATCTCTTTTAGTGTCGTTGTAAAACATTTTCACTTAGACATCTAATTAAATTTTACCATATATATTTTTGTGTAGTAGGTTATAAATTAATATTATGACATATAAATTGTGAAAAATCTAATTTTTTTTCCATTAAGCTAAAACTATATCAAAATCTAATTGTACCAAATATTAACTTTTAAGCTTTTAATACATAAGTTTTAATCATGTCACATTCCAGAATTGACAAACATCAATAAATTTCTTATTTACGATTTCAAAATATACTCAAGATGATGTTTTTCAATGATTATAAATAGATAACAACATAGTTTGTCAAATCAAACTTAAATATACAAAGAGAAAAACAATATTTATAAGATAAACAAGAAAAATGTCAAAGAGTGAGATGAAAAATGTTGCTATGATTATGGTCATAATTATGGCAATGAATCTGTTTATTTTTTCTCTTGCCGATGAAACTTCTTAACTAACAACACCTCCACCTAAAAATGCAAATAGTAGAATCGGTGTATTGATTTGTCTTGGCAAGTGTGGTTTGAAATGTGCAAGTGAAGTACGAAATCCTATATCATTTGCATCTTGTCTTACTACTTGTAAATTAAATTGTCAAAATAACTCATCACAAAGTGCATATGATTGTACTACAAATTGTGCTTAATCCAAGTCCAACAATATTGGTATTGGTATGTTTATACTTTTTCTCTTTTATTTTATATATTGGTATTATTATCTATTTAATATTATAAATTAATAGAGTTGACTTAAATCATGATGTTTCTTACGTATTGGTGTTTTGATGACTCTTCATCATATGCATAATTTCTATTGATTTTAGTCTTATTTATCTTTAATCATTAGTTAATTTAATGAGTTATTTAATATATTTTGTTGATTTTAGTTATTTGATTTAATGAAATGTTTTTGATTTTATTTGCTTAATTAAGTAGAGATTTTTCGTAGTTTTGCGTTGTTACTTTGTTTTAGTGCAGTGCTGAATTTTGGTGAAAAATCAACATGATACATGTGGAGTATTTCAGCCATATCTGGAGTTCTAGATGTCCGATTAGTGTCATTCCAAGTGATAATGAAAGCTAAGATCCATATCTACAACTTTCATGAAGACACCGGAACCAAATTCAGACGCGAAACATGAGAAAAATGCAAAATACGTAAGACAGCAGATGCTGCGCGCCTGGAGCGCGCCCTGCGCGCCTGGAGCGCGTAACGCGCATCAGCAATAATAAAAACGCAATTTTTTGCTGTTTTTTGGATCTTTTTGACTCTTGGGAACTTGGGAGACTTGTGCCCTAGCATAGAAACTCAAAGACGGCCGTTTCTAACGCCATTGAAGCAGTTTTATCAAGAATCATCCATGAATCATTCTTGTAATTCTTCTTTAATCCCTATCTTTTGTATCTCTGTCATGAGTAACTAAACCCTATTTGTTAGGGATGAGTGTAACCAGATGAAACCCTTATTTTTCTGATTTGATTTCTAGTTTTATGAATGAGTTTATTGAATTATTTTTCTTATCTCTGTGCTTAATGCTTTTTATTGCTTGATCAACATTAAAATGTTCTACGATTTGTATTTTGAAACGGAAGTGGATTTTACGAATGCTTGAGATGAGAAATTCATGAATTTGTAGTCTAGGGATAGATGCAGGTCATGAAACCAATTAAATTAGTTGCAAAGCAATAATTTACAAGAGAATTTCTATACGGTAATGCTTAATTCTAATCTTAAATCTACTAAGGAATTAGGGGTTACTTTGGAATTAAAGGTTCTGTCACTAAGACATTAGGGCAAGAATAATAAAGAGAATTCGGTAATAATTCAATAAAGGAATTTAGTAACTAGGATCAAATTAGACACCAAGGTTGGATTCGAAGTGAAACTCATCCCTGACATTTTTTTCATTATAAAAAATCAATTTTATTATTGTTGTTAATTTCAAACATTATTTCAATCAACTTGGGAACCTTTTTGTTCAATTTTAGTAATTAAATATAATTCAATAGTAAAACGCAATCCTTGAGTTCGACACTCGGTACTACCGTTTTATTATTACTTGCAACGATTCAGTACACTTGCTGAAATGCTATCAAGTTTTTGGCGCCGTTGCCGGGGATTGCCATATCACTATTGAATTTAATTTATTTACTGAATTGAAATTTTTTGCTCTGCAATAAAATTTTCTCTTTTATTTTATTTCTAAATGAAAAAAAAAGAATTATTGTTTAAAACTCTTTAATTTTTACTTAATTATTTATCTTTCTTTAACTATTCATTACTCATACTTTGTCTAACCTTGTATGCGAGGCGAGTCCTCAGCTGAACTTTTCTTTGATCTAGAAAAAAAAAATTTGCGAAAGCAAATCAAAAAGTGGTATGATGGAATTGAATGCTTATGAGGTTGGGTTGGCTCAAGGGATGTTGCTCTCAGAACAGATAAAAAATGTTATTGCCGCTGAGATAAAGAAGGGGATGGCAGCGCTAAATATACAACCCCAAGTGGCTTCTGTCAAATTACTAAAGCATACTAATTGTAACCTTTGTGGAGGAGCACATAAAACTGGAGTTTGTGTAGCACTGGATGATAATGAGGTAGAAGAACTAGAACAGGTGAATTTTGTGAGCAATAACAACAGGCAGAATAACCCCTACTCTAGTGCGTACAACCCTGGTTGGAGAAATCATCCAAATTTTTCCTGGAGAGATCAGCAAGGTGGATCTCAGGGTCAACAAGGAGCTCAACCAAACCAATTTCCACCTAGAAAGGCTGTTTGGGAGAGTGCGATAGAGAAAATCGCAACAATCACAAGTTCTTTCATTGAAGAGTCAATAGCCATCCAGAAAAATCACTCTGCATCCATAAAGAATCTGGAGACTCAAGTGGGTCAACTTGCTCAACAAATGGCACAAAGAACGTCTGAAAATCTGCATAGTGACACAATTTCGAATCCACGAAACAATGTTAATACAGTGACCACGAGGAGTGGCAAGGTGAGTGAACAAGTTCCAACTGAAGCCGAACAGAATAGAAGTACTCTGACTTCAACCCATCTAGAGGAAATGGCCACACCGACATCAGTTGAGGATCACATCGCTTTTGAAAAGGAGCAAGAACCTGTGGTACAAAAAAGGGAACCACTGCCAAAACCAGAAATTCGACTTCCTTTCCCTCAAAGATTAAGGAGGGAAGAAACTGAAAAACAATTTGGTAAGTTTCTTGATGTTTTTAAAAAATTACATATTAACATTCCTTTTGCAGAAGCACTAGAGCAGATGCCAACATATGCCAAGTTCATGAAGGAGATTCTGTCGAAAAAAAGAAAAATCGGCAGTGAAACAATTATGCTTACCGAAGAGTGTAGTGTTATACTACAGAGGAAGCTGCCACCGAAGCTCAATGATCCTGGAAGTTTCTCAATCCCATGCGCTATTGGAAATAGAACTTTTGGAAAGGCTTTGTGTGATCTTGGGGCTAGTGTAAGTCTTATGCCCCTTTCAATATACAAAGAACTAGGCATTGGAAAAGTCAAAGACACACAACTGATGTTACAGTTTGCGGATCGCTCGATGAAACACCCCTACGGAGTGGTGGAAGATGTGTTGGTTAAAGTGGATAAGTTTATTTTTCTAGTGGATTTCGTGGTACTAGACATGGATAAGGACTGTGACATTCCTTTGATTTTGGGGAGACCGTTCTTAGCAACAGGGCGAGCTACGATTGATGTGGCAGATGGCACCTTAACCTTTAAAGTAAATAAAGAAACTGTCACTTTTAACATTTTAAAAGCCATGGAACATTCAAAAGAAAGAGAAGAGTGCAATCGAATTGAGATCTTAGATGCGATTGTCAACGAAGAAATGAAGCATCAAGCATCCAGTTTTCCATTAGAAAGAGTGTTATGCCTACCCCAAGACATTGTTAAAGAAAGTGAGTATCAAAAGGTGGAAGAGGTCTTGGCCATGTTAGAAGCAGCACCATCCTACTCCCCCCATTTTCCTACTAGATGGGAGGAGTTGAAAGGGAATGAAGACAAGCCCTCAGAGAAACAGACACCACTAATTGAACTCAAGCAATTTCCTCCTCACTTGAAATATGTATCTCTTGGTGAGAAGGATGATGTGTTCTTCCTGTCATATATGCCACCTTGACAATAGTTGAGACGTCAAGCTAATGACTTTAAAGAAGCGCTTTGTGGGAGATAACCCACAAGTAGAGGTAACTTTTAATTTTTGCAATCTTATTTTTGTTATTTGAATTTGTTTCTTTCTAATTGTGTGTAAACGTGCACTATGATGAAGAATTATTAACAACTTGCATTTGGTCTTAAGTTTTATGTTTGACATTTTGAAATTTAAACTATATTTCTTTGCTCATATCATTGCTCAATTCGATAAGTTTCACTAATTCATGCATTGTTGATTACTGCTTGGTTGTTGAAGTCTAACTCGTATTTAAAAAAAAAGGAAAACACTAAATAAATTTTGAAGTGGCATGTTTGGCATCATTTAGATAATTCATACTCTTTCTTATTATCCTAGCTGTGAGCTTTTGAGCCTAAACACTTAAATTCTATGTTGTGTGATTATCCAGACGTGTATTATCCCTTCAGAACTTGCACTAATTCTGACTTGCATCACTGGTAATTTATGCATACATTGAGGCAATTTTATTTGGTCGTTTGAGCCTTTCTAACTACCCTATGAAAATGTTATCCTTTGCTAGCCCCTTTGAGCCTTGCCCCTTTATTTCGGTTACTAGCCACATTACAAAACAAAAACCCTACTTCAATTATATCACCTTACTTGGAGTTAGGTAAAAAAAAAATTGTCTTGTCTTGATCAAATTCTAAGTTTGGGGTTGCTCATGGGATAGCAACCTTTTAAGTTTGGGGTGGTGATTCTCACAAAAAAAATAATAATAAAGAAAAAAAAGAAAAAGAAAAAAGAAGAAAAGAAAAAAAAAAACGATAAATAATATCTTCTTGGTTCTTTTGTCAATGTTTGAGAACCTCTAGAATGAAAAGGTGAAGAAAAAAAAAATGGTAGAATAATTGGGAAATATATGCATAACTCCAAGTAGTAAAGCCTACTATCCCAAAATGTCCTACCCTTACCTAAGCCCCATTACAACCCGAAAGTCCTCCAAAAATGTATGTGTTTGCTGCATTGTGATTGCTAACTAGAATTTTTTCAAGCTTATGGTAGCGTGATGCATGCTCTAGGATTTGAGTGATAAATTCATAACCCTTCTAAACACTTGAGAGAAATTTTGGTGAGATTGTGTGAAGAGAGAGTTGAATTTGATAAATGAATGCCAAGGTGTACAAACCTCATTATTTTTGTAAGCAACCATAGAGTATGATGGATGTTTTGTAGTAGCTGAAACTTTGAGAATTGAGTTTGATTTGAATTGAGAAATTGAGTTTAAGTTTGCTTTTAACTGCACCAAATATGAAATTAATTGTTGCTTGGGGACAAGCAATAGATTAAGTTTGGGATTGTGATGACTCTTCATCATATGCATAATTTCTATTGATTTTAGTCTTATTTATCTTTAATCATTAGTTAATTTAATGAGTTATTTAATATATTTTGTTGATTTTAGTTATTTGATTTAATGAAATGTTTTTGTTTTTATTTGCTTAATTAAGTAGAGATTTTTCGTAGTTTTGCGTTGTTACTTTGTTTTAGTGCAGTGCTGAATTTTGGTGAACAATCAACATGATACATGTGGAGTATTTCAGCCATATCTGGAGTTCTAGAAGTCCAATTAGTGTCATTCTAAGTGCTAATGAAAGCTAAGATCCATATCTACAACTTTCATGAAGACACCGGAACCAAATTCAGACGCGAAACATGAGAAAAATGCAAAATACGTCAGACAGCAGATGCTGCGCGCCTGGAGTGCGCCCTGCGCGCCTGGAGCGCATTTTGCAGATTGGTTACTGTCTTGCACGCGCCTGGAGCGCGTAACGTGCATCAGCAATAATAAAAACGCAATATTTTGCTGTTTTTTGGATCTTTTTGACTCTTGGGAACTTGGGAGACTTGTGCCCTAGCATAGAAACTCAAAGACGGCCGTTTCTAACGCCATTGAAGCAGTTTTATCAAGAATCATCCATGAATCATTCTTGTAATTCTTCTTTAATCCCTATCTTTTGTATCTCTGTCATGAGTAACTAAACCCTATTTGCTAGGGATGAGTGTAACCAGATGAAACCCTTATTTTTCTGATTTGATTTCTAGTTTTATGAATGAGTTTATTGAATTATTTTTCTTATCTCTGTGCTTAATGCTTTTTATTGCTTGATCAACATTAAAATGTTCTACGATTTGTATTTTGAAACGGAAGTGGACTTTACGAATGCTTGAGATGAGAAATTCATGAATTTGTAGTCTAGGGATAGATGCAGGTCATGAAACCAATTAAATTAGTTGCAAAGCAATAATTTACAAGAGAATTTCTATACGGTAATGCTTAATTCTAATCTTAAATCTACTAAGGAATTAGGGGTTACTTTGGAATTAAAGGTTCTGTCACTAAGACATTAGGGCAAGAATAATAAAGAGAATTCGGTAATAATTCAATAAAGGAATTCAGTAACTAGGATCAAATTAGACACCAAGGTTGGATTCGAAGTGAAACTCATCCCTGACATTTTTTTCATTATAAAAAATCAATTTTATTATTGTTGTTAATTTCAAACATTATTTCAATCAACTTGGGAAACTTTTTGTTCAATTTTAGTAATTAAATATAATTCAATAGTAAAACGCAATCCTTGAGTTCGACACTCGGTACTACCGTTTTATTATTACTTGCAAAGATTCAGTACACTTGCTGAAACGCTATCATGTTTTATTTTTTCAGATGCTCATGCGATTAATGGATATTACTACATGAATGTAACACTACAAGATATTTTAAAGAAAAATATTTTATACGATTTTACGTGAATATACGTGTACCCAATTAATGTAATACTTTTAGGCGCGCTTGACTGATGTTAAGTATGCACGTAGTTATATTTCAATTATTTATAGCTATTTTCTATTTTTAGTTATTTTTTTTACTAATAATTATCTTGAGATAGTATTGATATTGTGTTTGATTTACTTTATATATACTTGTTATGACATTGTGATTTTATATATATTTATTAAGATCTAATAATTAATATAAAATGTTGATGTTATATTTATTTATTTTATAATTTTGACTATTCTCTAATGATGTTAATATTTTAATTTCAGTATTTGAAAAAAATAAATATTATTATACGGATTATTTTAAATATGAGATTTTTGGTTACTAATGTATTTTAAAAGATTAATTATATTTTTATAAATTATTAGTATTGAAATAGTAATAATGTTTTATTAATGAAATTGTGTTTTAAAAAAATTAAAAAAATAAAAATTGTAAAACTTAAAAGGAAACCACTGGGTTTGATTCATGTACAAACTCTAATTGTTAATAAAACAAACAAAAAAGGGAGGGGAGTTGGAAGGGCATCAGTAAAACCAAAGTGGAAACACAACAATTACCCTATCGTTTGACACCGGTGATCGATAACTGTTCCAGAAAACTTTCTCAGTTTTTGTCCAAATTTGAGTATGTTATTTCATTCATTTCACTTGTCATTTAAACATAATTTTCTAGATTTTTAACAACCCCAATTTCTCTCTAAAATACCCGACTTCTTCGTTTGTAACATTCGTTATTTTGCACCGTTCTCCTTCACAGTAAGTTCGATTTGAGTGAAACCAACGCCAAAATGAATGTGTGATAAGTGGCTATATTATCCACTAAATAGGTTTTTGATTTATGGTAATTTTCCTTGACAGAATTTCGAATTTAGTTTTGAGAGTATCTTCTCATAATTTATTTTTAACGTTTACCCATAAACAATTGAGTTAGATCGATTGAAGGACAAAGAGTCAATGAACAAAGGTTGTTTGCTCGTAGAATCGTATTCGTGTGTGTAAGCTTCAAAATAAGATAAGGGAAGAGAGAGCGTTTGAATTCATGAATACAATATAATTTGAGATGAAAGGGAAAAACTTATTTCCCAATTATTCATTCGGGGATCGCTATGTACGGCAGTAGTCCTTTGAGTGATAAATTAATTAATGTTAAAACATGGGAATTGTGAGATTTAAATATGGAATAGAAATATTTATAAGGTGTTGATTGATTTAACTTCGTTAAATGTGTGGTATTGGATATTATTTCGATGTTTGATTTATTTTTATTAAATGTGTGATATTTGAAATGATTGTGATATTAGATGTTGAATGAATTTCATGTATATGTTTGATTTGACAGTTTATGGGTTGTGATGATAAAAAGTGAATTTATTTTGATACGTTTATGTGATTATGATGATGTATATATAATATGTTTTTATAGAGTAATTGATTGTAATTCTGTTATAGTGTTATAAAATTGTTAGATGTGTTTTATATTTTAAAAACTTACTCTCTTTGTCAGACCTAAGTTAAATTTGTTAAATGTTTCGTGATATGATTTAGACTTTATTTTAAGGAGTAAAACTAGTAATATTTAGTATGAAAGAAATAGTTGAAATTGACAACATACTTGAAATGTGTTTCATTTAACCAAACTAAATTAACTATGTTATTATTGACAAAATATATATGTTATGTTTTATATGTAAATTATAGTGAGTAACTATATGGTATTTTATTTCATAAATGAATAGTAAATGGTATAAATATTTTATTTCATAATTGAATGATAAATGTTGTGTTTAATTGATTGATTTTGTCATGTTAGTCTATCATGCTTTGTTAGTTGATTTTCTACATGTTGTGCTTAATTGGAGATTGAATGCCTTAAATATATTTATAGACAAAGTTTGAATCTTGAGGGTGGTAAGTTAGATATTAGTTCACTTACCGCAATTTTCGAGGACGAAATTCTTTAACAAGGGGAGAATTGTAACACCCTAAATTTGATAATAAACTATTTTATTAATTAAATATGATTTTAAATAATTAATTTGATGTTAAAATTATTTTAGAATATATGTTGATAAATTTTGTGAGTAAATTTTGTTATATGAATGCTTTCTATGATGTGTTGGTTTGATAGATATTATATTTAATGGGCAATATTAATAATAAATATTTTATTTTGTATATTTTTCTAAAAATAATAGTATTTTAGTGTAATATATATTTTAAAGAAAAAGATTTTATGCGATTTTACGTGTATATACATGTACCCAATTAATGTAGTACTTTTATGGGCGCTTGACTTATGTTAAGTATACAGATAGTTATATTTTAATTATTTATAACTACTTTCTATTTTTAGTTATTTTTTTTATAAATAATTATCTTGATTTAAAATTGATATTGTGTTTGATTTCGTTTATTTTTAAATACTTGTTATGGTATTGTGATTTTATATATATATCTATTATGATTTAGTAATTAATATAAAATATTGATGTTATATTTATTTATTTTATAATTTTGACTATTTTCTAGTATGATGGTATTATTATAATGTGAGTACTTTGAGAAATAAGTATAATTGTAGAGATTATTTTGAATGTGAGAGTTTTGATTATTAGTAATATGTTTTTTTATATTGATTATTTTAATTACTCTAGTTTATAAAATATTAGTAATGTTTGGAAAACTAAATGGTGTTTGGAGGAATATTAAAAGAACAGATTAAATAATTATAAGTTTATTTTAACAAAATAAAAATAATAATAGTAAAATATAAATAAAGAGACCAATGGGTTTGACTCTATGAACCCTAATTGTTAATAAAATAAAACAAACAAAAGAAGGGAAGGAAGTTGGAAGGGCAGCCGTAGAACCAAAGAGTAAACACAACAACAACCTATCGTTTGACACTGGAAAGCCATAACTGTCCCAGAAAAGTTTCTCTGTTTTCGTCCAAATTTCAGTATGTTGTTTTACTCAATTATCTATTCAATTAAACACAATTTTTCAGATTTTTAACAACTCGAATTTCTCCCTAAAATACTCGATTTTCCCGTTTACAGAAATCCTTATTTAGCATCGTTCTCCTTCACAGTAAGTCCAATTTTAGTGAAACCAACGCCAAAACGACCATGTGAAAAGTGGCTATATTATCCACTGATTGGTTTTCCGATTTATGGTAATTTTCTTTGACCGAATTTCGAAATCAGTTTTTAGACTATTTTCTCATAATTTATTTTTGACGTTTACCCATAAATTGTCGAGTTAGATCGATTGAAGGACAAAAAGTCAAAGAACAAATATTGTTTGCTCGTGGAATCTTATTCGTGTATGAAAGCTTCAAAATAAGGTAAGGGGTGAGAGAGAGTTTGAATTCATGAGTATAATATATTGTGAGATGAACGGGAAAACCGTATTTCCCAACGATTCATCCGGGGCTTGCTACGTACGGCAGTAGCCCTTTGAGAGATAAAATGATTAATTTAAAATATGAGAATTGTGAGATTAAAATGTGAAATAGAAATATTTATAAGGTGTTGATTGATTTAATTTTCGATACTTGTGTGGTAGTTGATATTTGTTATTATTGTGATGTTGGAGGTTGAATGAAATTATGTGTATATGTTTGCTTAGATGAAATTAATGGATGTGATAATAAAATATGGATGCATGGTTTGATATATGCTTACGTGATGATAATGATGATTTTTGATTGATGATAGTGATGTTATAAAATTGTGATGAGTTTATACGATGATCGTGATTATTTATGATTAATGATATTATAAGACTGTGATGAAAATATTGAAGTATCTCATACTTGATGAGATAGTGATGATTCTTAAATATGGTGCTCTTAATGGAGTAGTCTAAGCTAACGGGGGGAGAAAGTAAATATTGTGAATTGTGAAGTGAAGATTATTTTGTCATCATATAGGTAGGGCCTAACAAGCCTAGTGATTATGGGGAAGTACAACTGAATGAGCCTGATCGTGGCGGTCTACTGTCGAGCCTTAAGGCAAGATTGTTAGACCTTGGAGGTATTCCGATGGGGAATTCCTAGGTGACTTGGAAGTAGCACTCCAAATGTCGGGAGCTACCATGCAACACACGTTTCCCTCGACTGTCACGTATATGTGTCTCGGGTTTTAAGTTGAGGGGATCTATGAGGACAGGGCCAATTTGAATTGTCCGTCCACCGGGATGGTGGCATAGTATCATGGCCTCCTAACCAAGTACTTCAGAGTTAGAATGGTACCACATTGTGAAGTAGAGTCTAAGCTCATGCATAGCATTGCATTTCCTTGTGATTGTTTTGTTGTGATTGATGTGTTTCAAAGGTAATATTAATTAGATGATTTGATGCATATTATAATGAGATGATTATTTTACTTGAGTGACTTTGATGTTATATTATGATACTATTTAATTAAATATTTTGATATAGCGTAAGGTGATTATGATACGGTTCTATTATGACTGTATGCATGTTCTTCTTACTCATATTATACTATTAACATGATTTCAAAACTCACCTCCTTCGTTGTTTGTGTTTGACTGGCTGGGCCCTGCGTTTGCAAAATCGCAGTTATTACAGGTTTATGAGTCTTGAAGTTCATGTTTGGGAGGAACCCCGCTCTTATAGGTGATACCGGGAATAAGGGTTTTAATTTGTATTTTACTTATTTAATTTGAATCAAATTTTTGTATGAAAACCTTAGAAGTACTAGGAAGTTTTTATAATTAAATCAAGTAATTATATTTAAATCAAGTTCATTGAGATTAAATTGTTTTATTTGAGTAATAAAATTTGAATTGTTGCATGTGTACTTTGAGAAACGTGATATCCTAAATTAGTTACAAAAGTTTTTATTTTCTTGAAAATATAATTTTATTTATCCGTTGCAAATTTTATAGGAATATGATATAAACTGTTATATATATTATTTTGGGATTTAGGGTGTCACATTAGTGGTATCAGAGTAGGTCTGTCCAATCAGGCCGGGTGGGTTGAGTGTCGGTTCAATGGGAGTCAAATGTCAGTCGTGTCAATTGTGTTTTCTTGTGTATTAATTATTTTTACTATCATGTTTTTCTGCTTTTATATTATTGTGTTATTGTCATGTGGTATATGCTTTTGTATGATTATACATATATTTCAAGTTACTAATGAACTATACACTTTTTGCTTACTCTAATTGTGTTGTGATTATAAGCTTCTAATTAAGTGACTAAATAAACCATGAAATTATTTGTTAAAATTTGAGTGAAGTTTAATTGTTGACATAACCAAATTAATTACCTTTTGATTAGACTTGTGGTTTGCGTTCTAACTTAGATTATTTGCTCTATTGTTATAGTGGATAGGTAGAAATAATTTTTATTGTCTAGTTATATATTTAAAATTATTAATTTAATGGAGACAATATTAATTATTGATTGATTATGATTATTAATTATTTTCACTATCATGTTTTTGTTTGTTATATTATTGTGTTATGTGATGTATGCTTTTGTATTATTGTGCATATCTTTGAAGTTAATAATTAACTATTTACTATCTTCTTACTCTAATTGTGTTGTGTTGTGGATTCTAAATTCCTATTTAAGTGATAAAATATAATAGGAAATTATTTCTTAAAATTTAAGTTAATTTGAAATGTTGACATGATTGAGTTAATTAGTTTTTGATTGGATTTGTGTTTATAATTTGATTTTTGCTCTTTGTTAGAATGAATAGTTAGAAATAATTTTTTCTATTGATGGGCAACAGTATGTTTGAAATTATGAATTTAATTGATATGATACTAGTTATTGACTGATAGACCT
>JBBPBT010001178.1:12529320-12563276 GCA_037974875.1 Cicer bijugum
CATTTTTAAATAATTTAAGTGTTTGCAATCAAATTTTAGAGTATTGATTAACCACTAAAATAATTTATGTACTACGAGACTTATCTTAATTTTATGATTGTTATATTAACTTGGAGTAAAAATAGTTGCATACTTTACCTACTAATTGAAAAATCTTTGTTTCAATCTTTGTTAAATGATAAAAATTGATTAAAAGAAAAGTTAATTAATTATTTATTTGTGATCAATTTGTAAATATTGAATCGGTATGAGAATATTCTACATCATGATGTCAATTGATGAATTAGTTATATGCATGTATATGATTATGTAAATATGAAATTGTTTGTGTTTCAAGTGTTCTAATTTTTGGGAATAAGTGTATAGAGTTAGAGTATTCGAGAGCATTTAAAAGTGGAATAGTTCTATATTTCTTCAATCGAATTATTGAGTATATATTGATGTTATTGTTCTTTCATTTGTTGTTGTAGCTAGTTGTAAATTACAAATAAATTATTGTGCACGTGTAATTATGTGTGTTTTTAACTTGAAGTAAGGAGTAGGAGTTGTGGCGCCGCCTTCGCACTCCTGAACCACGTTAAAGATACTTTTAATTATTCATATTTGAATTTGAATGACTGTAGTTATAGTTCATTAAGTAGTTGACTACATGAGTAGGAGGGATTAGCTACCCCGATAATTCATCGTCAATAAAAGAGACAACGATAACTCATTATTTTGTTAAAAGTACCTTTTAATTTTATTTTTTAAATAATTATAAAATATGTTCATTGCTTATATCAATTGAATGAATTTAATTATTAAATATATGTTATTGGGAAATAGTAGATCCAACATTATTTTTTTTTTCTTTGATTATATATATATAATATGTTTTTATAGAGTAATTGATTGTAATTCTATTATAGTGTTATAAA
Source organism: Cicer bijugum (assembly GCA_037974875.1). Lineage (NCBI taxonomy): Eukaryota > Viridiplantae > Streptophyta > Magnoliopsida > Fabales > Fabaceae > Cicer > Cicer bijugum. The sequence goes on from JBBPBT010001178.1 coordinate 12,530,238, forward strand.
ATTGTTAGATGTGTTTTATATTTTAAAAAGTTACTCTCTTTGTCAGACCTAAGTTAAATTTGTTAAATGTTTCGTGATATGATTTAGACTTTATTTTAAGGAGTAAAATTAGTAATATTTAGTATGAAAGAAATAGTTGAAATTGACAACATACTTGAAATGTGTTTCATTTAACCAAACTAAATTAACTATGTTATTATTGACAAAATATATATGTTATGTTTTATATGTAAATTATAGTGAGTAACTATATGGTATTTTATTTCATAAATGAATAGTAAATGGTATAAATATTTTATTTCATAATTGAATGATAAATGTTGTGTTTAATTGATTGATTTTGTCATGTTAGTCTATCATGCTTTGTTAGTTGATTTTCTACATGTTGTGCTTAATTGGAGATTGAATGTCTTAAATATATTTATAGACAAAGTTTGAATCTTGAGGGTGGTAAGTTAGATATTAGTTCACTTACCCCAAATTTCGAGGACGAAATTCTTTAACAAGGGGAGAATTGTAACACCCTAAATTTGATAATAAACTATTTTATTAATTAAATATGATTTTAAATAATTAATTTGATGTTAAAATTATTTTAGAATATATGTTGATAAATTTTGTGAGTAAATTTTGTTATATGAATGCTTTCTATGATGTGTTGGTTTGATAGATATTATATTTAATGGGCAATATTAATAATAAATATTTTATTTTGTATATTTTTCTAAAAATAATAGTATTTTAGTGTAATATATATTTTAAAGAAAAAGATTTTATGCGATTTTACGTGTATATACATGTACCCAATTAATGTAGTACTTTTATGGGCGCTTGACTTATGTTAAGTATACAGATAGTTATATTTTAATTATTTATAACTACTTTCTATTTTTAGTTATTTTTTTTATAAATAATTATCTTCTTGATATAGAATTGGTGTTTGATTTCGTTTATTTTTAAATACTTGTTATGGTATTGTGATTTTATATATATATATCTATTATGATTTAGTAATTAATATAAATTATTGATGTTATATTTATTTATTTTATAATTTTGACTATTTTCTAATATGATGGTATTATTATAATGTGAGTACTTTGAGAAATAAGTATAATTGTAGAGATTATTTTGAATGTGAGAGTTTTGATTATTAGTAATATGTTTTTTTATATTGATTATTTTAATTACTCTAGTTTATAAAATATTAGTAATGTTTGGAAAACTAAATGGTGTTTGGAGGAATATTAAAAGAACAGATTAAATAATTATAAGTTTATTTTAACAAAATAAAAATAATAATAGTAAAATATAAATAAAGAGACCAATGGGTTTGACTCTATGAACCCTAATTGTTAATAAAATAAAACAAACAAAAGAAGGGAAGGAAGTTGGAAGGGCAGCCGTAGAACCAAAGAGTAAACACAACAACAACCTATCGTTTGAGACTGGAAAGCCATAACTGTCCCAGAAAAGTTTCTCTGTTTTCGTCCAAATTTCAGTACGTTGTTTTACTCATTTATCTATTCAATTAAACACAATTTTTCAGATTTTTAACAACCCGAATTTCTCCCTAGAATACTCGATTTCCCCGTTTACAGAAATCCTTATTTTGCATCGTTCTCCTTCACAGTAAGTCCGATTTTAGTGAAACCAACGCCAAAACGACCGTGTGAAAAGTGGCTATATTATCCACTGATTGGTTTTCTGATTTATGGTAATTTTCTTTGACCGAATTTCGAAATCAGTTTTTAGACTATTTTCTCATAATTTATTTTTGACGTTTACCCATAAATTGTCGAGTTAGATCGATTGAAGGACAAAAAGTCAAAGAACAAATATTGTTTGCTCGTGGAATCTTATTCGTGTATGAAAGCTTCAAAATAAGGTAAGGGGTGAGAGAGCGTTTGAATTCATGAGTAAAATATATTGTGAGATGAACGGGAAAACCGTATTTCCCAACGATTCATCCGGGGCTTGCTACGTACGGCAGTAGCCCTTTGAGAGATAAATTGATTAATTTAAAATATGAGAATTGTGAGATTAAAATGTGAAATAGAAATTTTTATAAGGTGTTGATTGATTTAATTTTCGATACTTGTGTGGTAGTTGATATTTGTTATTATTGTGATGTTGGAGGTTGAATGAAATTATGTGTATATGTTTGCTTAGATGAAATTAATGGATGTGATAATAAAATATGGATGCATGGTTTGATATATGCTTACGTGATGATAATGATGATTTTTGATTGATGATAGTGATGTTATAAAATTGTGATGAGTTTATACGATGATCGTGATTATTTATGATTAATGATATTATAAGACTGTGATGAAAATATTGAAGTACCTCATACTTCATGAGATAGTGATGATTCTTAAATATGGTGCTCTTAATGGAGTAGTCTAAGCTAACGGGGGGAGAAAGTAAATATTGTGAATTGTGAAGTGAAGATTATTTTGTCATCATATAGGTAGGGCCTAACAAGCCTAGTGATTATGGGGAAGTACAACTGAATGAGCCTGATCGTGGCGGTCTACTGTCGAGCCTTAAGGCAAGATTGTTAGACCTTGGAGGTATTCCGGTGGGGAATTCCTAGTTGACTTGGAGGTAGCACTCCAAATGTTGGGAGCTACCATGCAACACACGTTTACCTTGACTGTCACGTATATGTGTCTCGGGTTTTGAGTTGAGGGGATCTATGAGGACAGGGCCAATTTGAATTGTCCGTCCACCGGGATGGTGGCATAGTACCATGGCCCCCTAACCAAGTACTTCAGAGTTAGAATGGTACCACATTGTGAAGTAGAGTCTAAGCTCATGCATAGCATTGCATTTCCTTGTGATTGTTTTGTTGTGATTGATGTGTTTCAAAGGTAATATTAATTAGATGATTTGATGCATATTATAATGAGATGATTATTTTACTTGAGTGACTTTGATGTTAAATTATGATACTATTTAATTAAATATTTTGATATAGCGTAAGGTGATTATGATACGGTTCTATTATGACTTTTTGCATGTTCTTCTTACTCATATTATACTATTAACATGATTTCAAAACTCACCTCCTTCGTTGTTTGTGTTTGACTCGCTGGGCCCTGCGTTTGCGAAATCGCAGTTATTACAGGTTTATGGGTCTTGAAGTTCATGTTTAGGAGGAACCCCGCTCTGATAGGTGATACCGGGAATAAGGGTTTTAATTTGTATTTTACTTATTTAATTTGAATCCAATTTTTGTATGAAAACCTTAGAAGTACTAGGAAGTTTTTATAATTAAATCAAGTAATTATATTTAAATCAAGTTCACTGAGATTAAATTGTTTTATTTGAGTAATAAAATTTGAATTGTTGCATGTGTACTTTGAGAAACGTGATATCCTAAATTAGTTACAAAAGTTTTTATTTTCTTGAAAATATAATTTTATTTATCCGCTGCAAATTTTATAGGAATATGATATAAACTGTTATATATATTATTTTGGGATTTAGGGTGTCACAGGGCCTAACAAGCCTAGTGATTCCAGGGTAGTACAACTAAATGAGCCTGATCGTGGCGGTCTGTTGTCGAGCCTTAAGGCAAGATTGTTAGACATTGGAGGTATTCTGTAAGACCCTTAATTTTAAATCCTAAATTATACAATTAGGGTATTTTGTGTGGAATTTCTTAGACTTTTAGCACAGTTTTTGGTAATTAGTGGGTTAAATGCCGAAAATATATTTTTGAAAATTGGATTAAAATTATTTGTCGAAGAATAACTTATTTAGGTTACGAAGAATATAATTATGGACAGTTTTGTTAAAAATATCTCGGGTTGCTAAAAATTGTATTTATCAATTGAGTTGCGACAATGGTAGATATTTTTAACAAAAAGTGGTTTGGGAAGTGATGGGTGAAATGGTAATTTTATGAAATATCTAGATATTTTTAGATATTTGATATATATGTATATATATATAAAGAAAAGAAAAGAAATAGAAAGGAAGGAAAAAGGAAGAAAGCAAAACAAAAAGAAAAACATTTCTTTCGCTCTTCTTCCTTCTCCCTGCCTCGCGACCCAGTCTTCTTCTTCCATCTTTTTCAATTTAATCGTATAAAATTGATAATCAAAATTCAATGTCCTTGGCCCTAAAATCCCACGGAAAGAAGATGAACTCTAATGCTTTGTCAGCCGCTGAAGAAACGAAGAAAAGCAAATGGGAAAATCATCGTGAAGAATCAGATGATGAAGAGTTGTACTTGATACAAAATAACATTCCTATTTCTCTAACAATAATTTGACAATTAATTTAGATTTTTGGTTCCAATTTTTTTATATTGTTTTTCTATTATAAGTAAGCCAATAGAGTTAAATTAAAATGTTAGTTGCAACTATTTGTAATATAATTAAAACAACACTCATTTTGTCGTACATTTTTAATATTATATTTTGTATCCCCATTTGAATGAGTCAACTTAGATTAATTTCTTGCACAATCATTTTAAAAATATAATTACACGATAATACAAGTGATAAAATAGCACGTCTAATATGGTTTTACAGTAGATAATTACATATATTAATATTTATTAAAATACTTTAAAAATATTGATGCAAAACTTATTTTATGGGCTTTGTTTGTAGGATGGTCTTCATTATGGATTTATTTGAATAACTACTCAAATAAACCCATTTGGAAAAAATACTCTAGAAAAAAAATCAATAACTTATATTATTTTTGAAATTTTAAATATTATTCACCTTAATAATAATATATTAAAATCTATATATCCTGTGCAACACGTAGGACACATTCTAGTTTTTATATTTTTTTGTCAAATTTTAATTGGTTGTATCTAGAGGCTGGTGTTTTAAAGGAGTGACCATCCAAGAAATTTTCACAACAAAGTAAAAACTAAATATTTGATATCTTTGTCAAATAGTGGATATGCTAAATCTCAAACAATTATTTCTTGGATCTCTTTTAGTGTCGTTGTAAAACATTTTCACTTAGACATCTAATTAAATTTTACCATATATATTTTTGTGTAGTAGGTTATAAATTAATATTATGACATATAAATTGTGAAAAATCTAATTTTTTTTTTCCATTAAGCTAAAACTATATGAAAATCTAATTATACCAAATATTAACTTTTAAGATTTTAATACATCAGTGTTAATCATGTCACATTCCAGAATTGACAAACATCAATAAATTTCTTATTTACGATTTGAAAATATACTCAAGATGATGTTTTTCAATGATTATAAATAGATAACAACATAGTTTGTCAAATCAAACTTAAATATACAAAGAGAAAAACAATATTTATAAGATAAACAAGAAAAATGTCAAAGAGTGAGATGAAAAATGTTGCTATGATTATGGTCATAATTATGGCAAGGAATCTGTTTATTTTTTCTCTTGCCGATGAAACTTCTTCACTAACAGCACCTCCACCTGAAAATGTAGATAGTAGAATCAGTGTATTGATTTGACTTGGCAAGTGTGGTTTGAAATGTGCAAGTGAAGTACGAAATCCTATATCATTTGCATCTTGTCTTACTACTTGTAAATTAAATTGTCAAAATAACTCATCACAAAGTGCATATGATTGTACTACAAATTGTGCTTAGTCCAAGTCCAACAATATTGGTATTGGTATGTTTATACTTTCTCTCTTTTATTTTATATATTGGTATGATTATCTATTTAATATTATAAATTAATTGAGTTGACTTAAATCATGATGTTTCTTACGTATTGGTGTTTTATTTTTTCAGATGCACATGCGATTAATGGAATCCTTAATTCATGCTTAGAAACTTGCAAGGACAAATAATGTATTTTACTACAAGAATGTAACACTACAAGATATTTTAAAGAAAAATATTTTATACGATTTTACGTGAATATATGTGTACCCAATTAATGTAATACTTTTAGGCGCGCTTGACTGATGTTAAGTATGCACGTAGTTATATTTCAATTATTTATAGCTATTTTCTATTTTTAGTTATTTTTTTTACTAATAATTATCTTGAGATAGTAGTGATATTGTGTTTGATTTACTTTATATATACTTGTTATGACATTGTGATTTTATATATATTTATTAAGATCTAATAATTAATATAAAATGTTGATGTTATATTTATTTATTTTATAATTTTGACTATTCTCTAGTGATGGTAATATTTTAATTTCAGTATTTGAAAAAAATAAATATTATTATACGGATTATTTTAAATATGAGATTTTTGGTTACTAATGTATTTTAAAAGATTAATTATTTTTTTATAAATTATTAGTATTGAAATAGTAATAATGTTTTATTAATGAAATTGTGTTTTAAAAAAATTAAAAAATAAAAATTGTAAAACTTAAAAGGAAACCACTGGGTTTGATTCATGTACAAACTCTAATTGTTAATAAAATAAAACAAACTAAAAAGGGAGGGGAGTTGGAAGGGCAGCAGTAAAACCAAAGTGGAAACACAACAATAACCCTATCGTTTGACACCGGTGATCCACAACTGTTCCAGAAAACTTTCTCAGTTTTTGTCCAAATTTGAGTATGTTATTTCATTCATTTCAGTTGTCATTTAAACATAATTTTCTAGATTTTTAACAACCCCAATTTCTCTCTAAAATACCCGACTTCTTCGTTTGTAACATTCGTTATTTTGCACCGTTCTCCTTCACAGTAAGTCCGATTTGAGTGAAACCAACGCCAAAACGATTGTGTGAAAAGTGGCTATATTATCCACTAAATAGGTTTTTGATTTATGGTAATTTTCCTTGACCGAATTTCGAATTTAGTTTTGAGAGTATCTTCTCAAAATTTATTTTTAACGTTTACCCATAAACAATTGAGTTAGATCGATTGAAGGACAAAGAGTCAATGAACAAAGGTTGTTTGCTCGTAGAATCGTATTCGTGTGTGTAAGCTTCAAAATAAGATAAGGGAAGAGAGAGCGTTTGAACTCATGAATACAATATAATTTGAGATGAACAGGAAAAACTTATTTCCCAATTATTCATTCGGGGATCGCTACGTACGCCAGTAGTCCTTTGAATGATAAATTAATTAATGTTAAAACATGGGAATTGTGAGATTTAAATATGGAATAGAAATATTTATAAGGTGTTGATTGATTTAACTTCGTTAAATGTGTGGTATTGGATATTATTTCGATGTTTGATTTATTTTTATTAAATGTGTGATATTTGAAATGATTGTGATATTAGATGTTAAATGAATTCCATGTATATGTTTGATTTGACAGTTTATGGGTTGTGATGATAAAAAGTGAATTTATTTTGATACGTTTATGTGATTATGATGATGTATAATTTATAGTAACGATGTTATAAATTTGTGACAAGCCTATGTGATGATGCATGCTTGATGATAGTGATGCTATAAATTTGTGATGAGTTTATGTGATGAGATATGATTAATGATAGTGATGGTGTAAATTTGTGATGAGATTATTGAAGTAACCCCATAGTTGGTGAAAGAATTGTGATTTCAATTTGTGTTTGAGACCACGGTCTTAATGGAGTATCATAGGCTAACGAGGGGAGAAAATAAATATTGAGAAATTGTGAAGTGAATATTATTTTGTCATCATATAGGTAGGGCCTAACAAGCCTAGTGATTCCAGGGTAGTACAACTAAATGAGCCTGATCGTGGCGGTCTGCTGTCGAGCCTTAAGGCAAGATTGTTAGACATTGGAGGTATTCTGTAAGACCCTTAATTTTAAATCCTAAATTATACAATCAGGGTATTTTGTGTGGAATTTCTTAGACTTTTAGCACAGTTTTTGGTAATTAGTGGGTAAAATGCCGAAAATATATTTTTGAAAATTGGATTAAAATTATTTGTCGAAGAATAACTTATTTAGGTTACGAAGAATATAATTATGGACAGTTTTGTTAAAAATATCTCGGGTTGCTAAAAATTGTATTTATCAATTGAGTTGCGACAATGGTAGATATTTTTAACAAAAGGTGGTTTGGGAAGTGATGGGTGAAATGGTAATTTTATGAAATATCTAGATATTGTTAGATATTTGATATATATGTATATATATAAAGAAAAGAAAAGAAATAGAAAGGAAGGAAAAAGGAAGAAAGGAAAACAAAAAGAAAAACATTTCTTTCGCTCTTCTTCCTTCTCCCTGCCTCGCGATCCAGTCTTCTTCTTCCATCTTTTTCAATTTAATCGTATAAAATTGATAATCAAAATTCAAAGTCCTTGGCCCTAAAATCCCACGGAAAGAAGATGAACTCTAAGGCTTTGTTAGCCACTGAAGAAACGAAGAATAGCAAATGGGAAAATCATCGTGAAGAATCAAATGATGAAGAGTTGTACTTGATACAAAATAACATTCGTATTTCTCTAACAATAATTTGACAATTAATTTAGATTTTTTTTCCAATTTTTTTATATTGTTTTTCTATTATAAGTAAGCCAATAGAGTTAAATTAAAATGTTAGTTGCAACTATTTGTAATATAATTAAAACAACACTCACACAACAAGAATAATAGGATTTTGTGAGGGCCAAAAGCCCTCACAAAGGGGGAAAAACAGCCACAAAGGTGGCTTTTGTGAGGGCTTTTGGCAGCCACCAACATGCTGGTCACAAAATTTTGTGAGGGCTTTTGCAGCCACAAAAGACAGGCTGACTGGATTTTGTGAGGTCATAGACCGCCACAAAAGACAGGCTGACTGGATTTTGTGAGGGCTTTTGGCCGCCACAAAATCTTGCTGACTGGACCTTTGTGAGGGCTTTTGGCCGCCACAAAATCTTGCTGACTAGACATTTGTGAGGGCTTTTGGCCGCCACAAATGCCAACGTAAAATACAAATTAATTTTTATTTTATTTCATTAATTATAATTAATATAATTAATATATTTTATAAATTAATATTAAAATTTAAATTATAGTTAAATTAAATTTGAAAGACTAATAATTAAATTATTTAAATTTAATATATATATATATATCTTAATATAATTAAAAATTTAAAATAAAATATTTAAATTAAAAATAAAGAATAATAATTAAATTATTTAAATAATAAAATATTAATTATAAAATATTTAAATTAATTAAAATATATTTAAATTATTAATAATAAAATATTTAAATATTTAAATTAATAATTATAATTAAACATTAATTTAAATTAATGTAAATTATAAATAAATTATAATTTCAATTAAAATTAAATTAAAATTTAAATAATATTAAATATTAAATATTAAATATTAATTATTAAATATTAAAAATTAAATATTAAAAATAAATATTAAATATTAAAATTAAAATAAATATTGTATATAAAAACTTAATATTAATAATAATTAAAGCTAGCTATAGCAATCATGATAAAATCAAATAAAACATGCATTCCAAAATTATCAATTAATGTCTTACAAACCCAAAATTAACAAATAATGTCTTACAAAGTGGAAATTAATTAAACACACATTAATAATGTCATACAACCCAAAAATAAATTATGAAATTCTTCAAATGATCACATCAATCATCATAATAATTCGTCTGATCAGCTCCACTCCCACCATCATTATTTCCTGCATTCATACCCGACGAAAGAAGTCCTTCAAAAGTATTATGCATTTGTGTTGGAGGAGACATCATGCTTTGAAATTGAATTTCATCTTCAATGGCACCACCAGTAGTCGAAGGAGGAGCCCTAGCTGGATGAGGTTGATTTAAATCTGGTCTGATCAACCCAGCTGTTGGCATAGTCGGTCGGTATGCAGTTTGATAATCTGGTTGAGGTTGAGGAAGTTGATGTGAAGATGATGGAGCATACTGATAATTATGAAAATATTGTTGTTGCTGAAACATTGGCGGCTGTTGTTGCTGGAAGGCAGAGTTCGAAGGATCCTGTTGCTGTTGTTGTTGGAAAGTTGGAGGCGGTTGATGCTGCTGGGAGTATTGGGAGTAACTCTGTTGCTGCTGGAAAATTGGTTGTTGGTGCAAGTACTGAGGCCGAGGCGGGAACTGCTGATGAAAGACAGGAGGAAATGAAAATTGTTGTTGTTGAAATTGTTGTTGCTGCTGAAACTGCTGCTGCTGCTCTTGAAACCTCTGTTTCCATTCCTCATTCAATTTATCAATTGCGGCTTGTATCAGCTGCTGTGTCCTTTCTTCTTGCTCACTTGCCCATTGCTCCTTTAACTGATCAATATTATCTATCGGCACCGGACGATGAGATCGATCCGTACTAGCATAAGAAGAAGACGTCTCAGTCTGAATATAGTCGGTTGGACCTTTCACAAAGGTTGATGATAAAGTACCGGCTCCCAGCACACGCCCTTTGTACTTGCCACCACTGATGTTCATAAAACTTGCGGTCTCATATTGTTTCCGCTGATCTGGAGTAGCTCACATAGCAGGAGGAAGAGTAGCTTGATGATCATCCCATTCTTTCATGACATGTTCAAGTTGTTCCTAAATTAAAAATCAAAAAATAAAAAATTTAATTAGTTAATAAGTAATATATAATAATTTAAAGATGTAAATATAATTATCAATATATAATAATTACCTAAATCGTTTTTGATAACGAATCAGTATACTCATTTGTTTGAGGATTAACATGAAGATAGCGATGTATCTCAGCCTGAGTGACCTCCCTTCCAAGTTGCTTTTCCAAAAATATATATTAAAATAATGTCAAGTTTATGGTGAAATGTGATGATTAATTGAATAAAAATTAATAGATATATATATATATATATATATATTATAAATAAATAATTAATTACCATATAATATTTAATTACTCCAGCAGACATGGAACCTCCCTTATGAGTACTAGTACCCCTCTCAGATGCTCTATTAATCTTTGCTTTTTCTCTCTTCTGTTTGTAAGCATCTGTGTTCCACTTACTCCACAAAGCAGTCCAAACATTTTCACCAATCCAATTAGGTCGTTTTTCTTCGCCCTTATTACGTGCGTAAGACAACATAGATGAGAGACGCTTTGAAAAGCGATGGTCAAATGAAGCCATAACTGCGGCATCATGCTCTCTTTTCCAAGTACATTTAGTCTGTAGTTTGTTTAAATTTAAAAAATATTAAAAATATAATTCAATTAAACAATCAAATGTACGTATATATAATTAATTAATTAGTACTTAAATAAAATAATGTAATCACTTACTTTGAAGCAATGTAGAAACTGATCAACTTCCCTAAATTGAGGTGTCTTATCCTCTTTAATCTCACCCCAAGACAACCATGGCTTTTTGTATTTCTCTTGTATCACTTCAGCAATTGCCTTTGCAGATGGTTTAAAAGGAAGATATCTTCATAATTTACATGCAAATTAAATATAAAAATTAATTAATAAAATAATGTACCATGAAATGCAATAATAAAATATTTAACAATCATAGTTTACATACCCATCTCCTTCTGGAATTATGACAATGCGGTTGTAGCAATCAACACATCCGGGTTCCATTATTTCATCTAACGTATAAGGCTCTACTGTCGTACATTTTTAATATTATATTTTGTATCCCCATTTGAATGAGTCAACTTAGATTAATTTCTTGCACAATCATTTTAAAAATATAATTACACGATAATACAAGTGATAAAATAGCACGTCTAATATGGTTTTACAGTAGATAATTACATATATTAATATTTATTAAAATACTTTAAAAATATTGATGCAAAACTTATTTTATGGGCTTTGTTTGTAGGATGGTCTTCATTAATGATTTATTTGAATAACTACTCAAATAAACTCATTTGGAAAAAATACTCTAGAAAAAAAAATCAATAACTTATATTATTTTTGAAATTTTAAATATTATTCACCTTAATAATAATATATTAAAGTCTATATATCTTACGCAACCCGTAGGACACATTCTAGTTTTTATATTTTTTTGTCAAATTTTAATTGGTTGTATCTAGAGGCTGGCGTTTTAGAGGAGTGACCATCCAAGAAATTTTCACAACAAAGTAGAAACTAAATATTTGATATCTTTGTCAAATAGTGGATATGCTAAATCTCAAACAATTATTTCTTGGATCTCTTTTAGTGTCGTTGTAAAACATTTTCACTTAGACATCTAATTAAATTTTACCATATATAATTTTGTGTAGTAGGTTATAAATTAATATTATGACATATAAATTGTGAAAAATATAATTTTTTTTCCATTAAGCTAAAACTATATGAAAATCTAATTGTACCAAATATTAACTTTTAAGCTTTTAATACATAAGTGTTAATCATGTCACATTCCAGAATTGACAAACATCAATAAATTTCTTATTTACGATTTGAAAATATACTCAAGATGATGTTTTTCAATGATTATAAATAGATAACAACTAGTTTGTCAAATCAAACATAAATATACAAAGAGAAAAACAATATTTATAAGATAAACAAGAAAAATGTCAAAGAGTGAGATGAAAAATGTTGCTATGATTATGGTCATAATTATGGCAATGAATCTGTTTATTTTTTCTCTGGCCGATGAAACTTCTTCACTAACAGCACCTCCACCTAAAAATGCAGATAGTAGAATCGGTGTATTGATTTGTCTTGGCAAGTGTGGTTTGAAATGTGCAAGTGAAGTACGAAATCCTATATCATTTGCATCTTGTCTTACTACTTGTAAATTAAATTGTCAAAATAACTCATCACAAAGTGCATATGATTGTACTACAAATTGTGCTTAATCCAAGTCCAACAATATTGGTATTGGTATATTTATACTTTCTCTCTTTTATTTTATATATTGGTATGATTATCTATTTAATATTATAAATTAACAGAGTTCACTTAAATCATGATGTTTCTTACGTATTGGTGTTTTATTTTTTCAAATGCACATGCGATTAATGGAATCCTGAATTCATGCTTAGAAACTTGCAAGGACAAATAATGTATATTACTACATGAATGTAACACTACAAGATATTTTAAAGAAAAATATTTTATACGATTTTACGTGAATATACGTGTACCCAATTAATGTAATACTTTTAGGCGCGCTTGACTGATGTTAAGTATGCACGTAGTTATATTACAATTATTTATAGCTATTTTCTATTTTTAGTTATTGTTTTAAATAATAATTATCTTGAGATAGTAGTGATATTGTGTTTGATTTACTTTATATATACTTGTTATGACATTGTCATTTTATATATATTTATTAAGATCTAATAATTAATATAAAATGTTGATGTTATATATATTTATTTTATAATTTCGACTATTCTTTAATGATGGTAAAATTTTAATTTCAGTATTTGAAAAAAATAAATATTATTATACGGATTATTTTAAATATGAGATTTTTGGTTACTAATGTATTTTAAAAGATTAATTATATTTTTATAAATTATTAGTATTGAAATAGTAATAATGTTTTATTAATGAAATTGTGTTTTAAAAAAATTAAAAAATAAAAATTGTAAAACTTAAAAGGGAACCACTGGGTTTGATTCATGTACAAACTCTAATTGTTAATAAAATAAAACAAACAAAAAAGGGAGGGGAGTTGGAAGGGCAGCAGTAAACCCAAAGTGGAAACACAACAATAACCCTATCGTTTGACACCGGTGATCGATAACTGTTCCAGAAAACTTTCTCAGTTTTTGTCCAAATTTGAGTATGTTATTTCATTCATTTCAGTTGTCATTTAAACATAATTTCCTAGATTTTTAACGACCCCAATTTCTCTCTAAAATACCCGACTTCTTCGTTTGTAACATTCGTTATTTTGCACCGTTCTCCTTCACAGTAAGTCCGATTTGAGTGAAACCAACGCCAAAACGATTGTGTGAAAAGTGGCTATATTATCCACTAAATAGGTTTTTGATTTATGCTAATTTTCCTTGACCGAATTTCGAATTTAGTTTTGAGAGTATCTTCTCATAATTTATTTTTAACGTTTACCCATAAACAATTGAGTTAGATCGATTGAAGGACAAAGAGTCAATGAACAAAGGTTGTTTGCTCGTAGAATCGTATTCGTGTGTGTAAGCTTCAAAATAAGATAAGGGAAGAGAGAGCGTTTGAATTCATGAATACAATATAATTTGAGATGAACGGGAAAAACTTATTTCCCAATTATTCATTCGGGGATCGCTACGTACGCCAGTAGTCCTTTGAGTGATAAATTAATTAATGTTAAAACATGGGAATTGTGAGATTTAAATATGGAATAGAAATATTTATAAGCTGTTGATTGATTTAACTTCGTTAAATGTGTGGTATTGGATATTATTTTGATGTTTGATTTATTTTTATTAAATGTGTGATATTTGAAATGATTGTGATATTAGATGTTGAATGAATTCCATGTATATGTTTGATTTGACAGTTTGTGGGTTGTGATGATAAAAAGTGAATTTATTTTGATACGTTTATGTGATTATGATGATGTATAATTTATAGTAACGATGTTATAAATTTGTGACAAGCCCATGTGATGATGCATGCTTGATGATAGTGATGCTATAAATTTGTGATGAGTTTATGTGATGAGATATGATTAATGATAGTGATGGTGTAAATTTGTGATGAGAATATTGAAGTAACCCCATAGTTGGTGAAAGAAATGTGATTTCAATTTGTGTTTGAGATCACAGTCTTAATGGAGTATCATAGGCCAACGAGGGGAGAAAATAAATATTGAGAAATTGTGAAGTGAATATTATTTTGTCATCATATAGGTAGGGCCTAACAAGCCTAGTGATTCCAGGGTAGTACAACTAAATGAGCCTGATCGTGGCGGTCTGCTGTCGAGCCTTATGACAAGATTGTTAGACATTGGAGGTATTCTGTAAGACCCTTAATTTTAAATCCTAAATTATACAATTAGGGTATTTTTTGTTGAATTTCTTAGACTTTTAACACAGTTTTTGGTAATTAGTGGGTTAAATGCCAAAAATATATTTTTGAAAATTGGATTAAAATTATTTGTCGAAGAATAACTTATTTTGGTTACAAAGAATATAATTATGGACAGTTTTGTTAAAAATATCTCGGGTTGCTAAAAATTGTATTTATCAATTGAGTTGCGACAATGGTAGATATTTTTAACAAAAGGTGGTTTGGGAAGTGATGGGTGAAATGGTAATTTTATGAAATATCTAGATATTTTTAGATATTTGATATATATGTATATATATAAAGAAAAGAAATAGAAAGGAAGGAAAAAGGAAGAAAGGAAAGCAAAAAGAAAAACATTTCTTTCGCTCTTCTTCCTTCTCCCTGCCTCGCGATTCAGTCTTCTTCTTCCATCATTTTCAATTTAATCGTATAAAATTGATAATCAAAATTCAAAGTCCTTGGCCCTAAAATCCCAAGGAAAGAAGATGAACTCTAAGGCTTTGTCAGCCGCTGAAGAAACGAAGAAAAGCAAATGGGAAAATCATCGTGAAGAATCAGATGATGAAGAGTTGTACTTGATACAAAATAACATTCATATTTCTCTAACAATAATTTGACAATTAATTTAGATTTTTGGTTCCAATTTTTTTATATTGTTTTTCTATTATAAGTAAGCCAATAGAGTTAAATTAAAATGTTAGTTGCAACTATTTGTAATATAATTAAAACAACACACATTTTGTCGTACATTTTTAATATTATATTTTGTATCCCCATTTGAATGAGTCAACTTAGATTAATTTCTTGCACAATCATTTTAAAAATATAATTACAGGATAATACAAGTGATAAAATAGCACGTCTAATATGGTTTTACAGTAGATAATTACATATATTAATATTTATTAAAATACTTTAAAAATATTGATGCAAAACTTATTTTATGGGCTTTGTTTGTAGGATGGTCTTCATTATGGATTTATTTGAATAACTACTCAAATAAACTCTTTTGGAAAAAATACTCTAGAAAAAAAAATCAATAACTTATATTATTTTTGAAATTTTAAATATTATTCACCTTAATAATAATATATTAAAGTCTATATATCCTGCGCAACACGTAGGACACATTCTAGTTTTTATATTTTTTTGTCAAATTTTATTTGGTTGTATCTAGAGGCTGGTGTTTTAAAGGAGTGACCATCCAAGAAATTTTCACAACAAAGTAAAAACTAAATATTTGATATCTTTGTCAAATAGTGGATATGCTAAATCTCAAACAATTATTTCTTGGATCTCTTTTAGTGTCGTTGTAAAACATTTTCACTTAGACATCTAATTAAATTTTACCATATATAATTTTGTGTAGTAGGTTATAAATTAATATTATGACATATAAATTGTGAAAAATCTAATTTTTTTTTTCCATTAAGCTAAAACTATATGAAAATCTAATTGTACCAAATATTAACTTTTAAGATTTTAATACATAAGTGTTGATCATGTCACATTCCAGAATTGACAAACATCAATAAATTTCTTATTTACGATTTGAAAGTATACTCAAGATGATGTTTTTCAATGATTATAAATAGATAACAACATAGTTTGTCAAATCAAACTTAAATATACAAAGAGAAAAACAATATTTATAAGATAAACAAGAAAAATGTCAAAGAGTGAGATGAAAAATGTTGCTATGATTATGGTCATAATTATGGCAATGAATCTGTTTATTTTTTCTCTTGCCGATGAAACTTCTTCACTAACAGCACCTCCACCTGAAAATGCAGATAGTAGAATCAGTGTATTGATTTGTCTTGGCAAGTGTGGTTTGAAATGTGCAAGTGAAGTACGAAATCCAATATCATTTGCATCTTGTCTTACTACTTGTAAATTAAATTGTCAAAATAACTCATCACAAAGTGCATATGATTGTACTACAAATTGTGCTTAGTCCAAGTCCAACAATATTGGTATTGGTATGTTTATACTTTCTCTCTTTTATTTTATATACTGGTATGATTATCTATTTAATTTTATAAATTAATAGAGTTGACTTAAATCATGATGTTTCTTACGTATTGGTGTTTTATTTTTTCAGATGCACATGCGATTAATGGAATCCTTAATTCATGCTTAGAAACTTGCAAGGACAAATAATGTATGTTACTACATGAATGTAACACTACAAGATATTTTAAAGAAAAATATTTTATACGATTTTACGTGAATATACGTGTACCCAATTAATGTAATACTTTTAGGCGCGCTTGACTGATGTTAAGTATGCACGTAGTTATATTTCAATTATTTATAGCTATTTTCTATTTTTAGTTATTTTTTTTACTAATAATTATCTTGAGATAGTAGTGATATTGTGTTTGATTTATTTTATATATATACTTGTTATGACATTGTGATTTTATATATATTTATTAAGATCTAATAATTAATATAAAATGTTGATGTTATATTTATTTATTTTATAATTTTGACTATTCTCTAATGATGGTAATATTTTAATTTCAGTATTTGAAAAAAATAAATATTATTATACGGATTATTTTAAATATGAGATTTTTGGTTACTAATGTATTTTAAAAGATTAATTATTTTTTTTTATAAATTATTAGTATTGAAATAGTAATAATGTTTTATTAATGAAATTGTGTTTTAAAAAAATTAAAAAATTAAAATTGTAAAACTTAAAAGGAAACCACTGGGTTTGATTCATGTACAAACTCTAATTGTTAATAAAATAAAACAAACAAAAAAGGGAGGGGAGTTGGAAGGGCAGCAGTAAAACCAATGTGGAAACACAACAATAACCCTATCGTTTGACACCGGTGATCGATAACAGTTCCAGAAAACTTTCTCAGTTTTTGTCCAAATTTGAGTATGTTATTTCATTCATTTCAGTTGTCATTTAAACATAATTTTCTAGATTTTTAACAACCCCAATTTCTCTCTAAAATACCCGACTTCTTCGTTTGTAACATTCGTTATTTTGCACCGTTCTCCTTCACAGTAAGTCCGATTTGAGTGAAACCAACGCCAAAACGATTGTGTGAAAAGTGGCTATATTATCCACCAAATAGGTTTTTGATTTATGGTAATTTTCCTTGACCGAATTTCGAATTTAGTTTTGAGAGTATCTTCTCATAATTTATTTTTAACGTTTACCCATAAACAATTGAGTTAGATCGATTGAAGGACAAAGAGTCAATGAACAAAGGTTGTTTGCTCGTAGAATCGTATTCGTGTGTGTAAGCTTCAAAATAAGATAAGGGAAGAGAGAGCGTTTGAATTCATTAATACAATATAATTTGAGATGAACGGGAAAAACTTATTTCCCAATTATTCATTCGGGGATCGCTACGTACGGCAGTAGTCCTTTGAGTGATAAATTAATTAATGTTAAAACATGGGAATTGTGAGATTTAAATATGGAATAGAAATATTTATAAGGTGTTGATTGATTTAACTTCGTTAAATGTGTGGTATTGGATATTATTTCGATGTTTGATTAATTTTTATTAAATGTGTGATATTTGAAATGATTGTGATATTAGATGTTGAATGAATTTCATGTATATGTTTGATTTGACGGTTTATGGGTTGTGATGATAAAAAGTGAATTTATTTTGATACGTTTATGTGATTATGATGATGTATAATTGATAGTAACGATGTTATAAATTTGTGACAAGCCTATGTGATGATGCATGCTTGATGATAGTGATGCTATAAATTTGTGATGAGTTTATGTGATGAGATATGATTAATGATAGTGATGGTGTAAATTTGTGATGAGAATATTGAAGTAACCCCATAGTTGGTGAAAGAATTGTGATTTCAATTTGTGTTTGAGATCACAGTCTTAATGGAGTATCATAGGCCAACGAGGGGAGAAAATAAATATTGAGAAATTGTGAAGTGAATATTATTTTGTCATCATATAGGTAGGGCCTAACAAGCCTAGTGATTCCAGGGTAGTACAACTAAATGAGCCTGATCGTGGCGGTCTGCTGTCGAGCCTGCAAGATTGTTAGACATTGGAGGAATCCTGTAAGACCCTTAATTTTAAATCCTAAATTATACAATTAGGGTATTTTGTGTGGAATTTCTTAGACTTTTAGCACAGTTTTTGGTAATTAGTGGGTTAAATGCCGAAAATATATTTTTGAAAATTGGATTAAAATTATTTGTCGAAGAATAACTTATTTAGGTTACGAAGAATATAATTATGGGCAGTTTTGTTAAAAATATATCGGGTTGCTAAAAATTGTATTTATCAATTGAGTTGCGACAATGGTAGATATTTTTAACAAAAAGTGGTTTGGGAAGTGATGGGTGAAATGGTAATTTTATGAAATATCTAGATATTTTAGATATTTGATATATATGTATATATATATAAAGAAAAGAAAAGAAATAGAAAGGAAGGAAAAAGGAAGAAAGGAAAACAAAAAGAAAAACATTTCTTTCGCTCTTCTTCCTTCTCCCTGCCTCGCGATCCAGTCTTCTTCTTCCATCATTTTCAATTTAATCGTATAAAATTGATAATCAAAATTCAAAGTCCTTGGCCCTAAAATCCCAAGGAAAGAAGATGAACTCAAAGGCTTTGTCAGCCGCTGAAGAAACGAAGAAAAGCAAATGGGAAAATCATCGTGAAGAATCAGATGATGAAGAGTTATACTTGATACAAAATAACATTCAAATTTCTCTAACAATAATTTGACAATTAATTTAGATTTTTGGTTCCAATTTTTTTATATTGTTTTTCTATTATAAGTAAGCCAATAGAGTTAAATTAAAATGTTAGTTGCAACTATTTGTAATATAATTAAAACAACACACATTTTGTCGTACATTTTTAATATTATATTTTGTATCCCCATTTGAATGAGTCAACTTAGATTAATTTCTTGCACAATCATTTTAAAAATATAATTACAGGATAATACAAGTGATAAAATAGCACGTCTAATATGGTTTTACAGTAGATAATTACATATATTAATATTTATTAAAATACTTTAAAAATATTGATGCAAAACTTATTTTATGGGCTTTGTTTGTAGGATGGTCTTCATTATGGATTTATTTGAATAACTACACAAATAAACTCTTTTGGAAAAAATACTCTAGAAAAAAAATCAATAACTTATATTATTTTTGAAATTTTAAATATTATTCACCTTAATAATAATATATTAAAGTCTATATATCCTGCGCAACACGTAGGACACATTCTAGTTTTTATATTTTTTTGTCAAATTTTAATTGGTTGTATCCAGAGGCTGGTGTTTTAAAGGAGTGACCATCCAAGAAATTTTCACAACAAAGTAAAAACTAAATATTTGATATCTTTGTCAAATAGTGGATATGCTAAATCTCGAACAATTATTTCTTGGATCTCTTTTAGTGTCGTTGTAAAACATTTTCACTTAGACATCTAATTAAATTTTACCATATATAATTTTGTGTAGTAGGTTATAAATTAATATTATGACATATAAATTGTGAAAAATCTATTTTTTTTTCCATTTAGCTAAAACTATATGAAAATCTAATTGTACCAAATATTAACTTTTAAGATTTTAATACATAAGTGTTGATCATGTCACATTCCAGAATTGACAAACATCAATAAATTTCTTATTTACGATTTGAAAGTATACTCAAGATGATGTTTTTCAATGATTATAAATAGATAACAACATAGTTTGTCAAATCAAACTTAAATATACAAAGAGAAAAACAATATTTATAAGATAAACAAGAAAAATGTCAAAGAGTGAGATGAAAAATGTTGCTATGATTATGGTCATAATTATGGCAATGAATCTGTTTATTTTTTCTCTTGCCGATGAAACTTCTTCACTAACAGCACCTCCACCTGAAAATGCAGATAGTAGAATCAGTGTATTGATTTGTCTTGGCAAGTGTGGTTTGAAATGTGCAAGTGAAGTACGAAATCCAATATCATTTGCATCTTGTCTTACTACTTGTAAATTAAATTGTCAAAATAACTCATCACAAAGTGCATATGATTGTACTACAAATTGTGCTTAGTCCAAGTCCAACAATATTGGTATTGGTATGTTTATACTTTCTCTCTTTTATTTTATATACTGGTATGATTATCTATTTAATATTATAAATTAATAGAGTTGACTTAAATCATGATGTTTCTTACGTATTGGTGTTTTATTTTTTCAGATGCACATGCGATTAATGGAATCCTTAATTCATGCTTAGAAACTTGCAAGGACAAATAATGTATGTTACTACATGAATGTAACACTACAAGATATTTTAAAGAAAAATATTTTATACGATTTTACGTGAATATACGTGTACCCAATTAATGTAATACTTTTAGGCGCGCTTGACTGATGTTAAGTATGCACGTAGTTATATTTCAATTATTTATAGCTATTTTCTATTTTTAGTTATTTTTTTTACTAATAATTATCTTGAGATAGTAGTGATATTGTGTTTGATTTATTTTATATATATACTTGTTATGACATTGTGATTTTATATATATTTATTAAGATCTAATAATTAATATAAAATGTTGATGTTATATTTATTTATTTTATAATTTTGACTATTCTCTAATGATGGTAATATTTTAATTTCAGTATTTGAAAAAAATAAATATTATTATACGGATTATTTTAAATATGAGATTTTTGGTTACTAATGTATTTCAAAGGATTAATTATTTTTTTATAAATTATTAGTATTGAAATAGTAATAATGTTTTATTAATGAAATTGTGTTTTAAAAAAATTAAAAAATTAAAATTGTAAAACTTAAAAGGAAACCACTGGGTTTGATTCATGTACAAACTCTAATTGTTAATAAAATAAAACAAACAAAAAAGGGAGGGGAGTTGGAAGGGCAGCAGTAAAACCAATGTGGAAACACAACAATAACCCTATCGTTTGACACCGGTGATCGATAACAGTTCCAGAAAACTTTCTCAGTTTTTGTCCAAATTTGAGTATGTTATTTCATTCATTTCAGTTGTCATTTAAACATAATTTTCTAGATTTTTAACAACCCCAATTTCTCTCTAAAATACCCGACTTCTTCGTTTGTAACATTCGTTATTTTGCACCGTTCTCCTTCACAGTAAGTCCGATTTGAGTGAAACCAACGCCAAAACGATTGTGTGAAAAGTGGCTATATTATCCACCAAATAGTTTTTTGTTTTATGGTAATTTTCCTTGACCGAATTTCGAATTTAGTTTTGAGAGTATCTTCTCATAATTTATTTTTAACGTTTACCCATAAACAATTGAGTTAGATCGATTGAAGGTCAAAGAGTCAATGAACAAAGGTTGTTTGCTCGTAGAATCGTATTCGTGTGTGTAAGCTTCAAAATAAGATAAGGGAAGAGAGAGCGTTTGAATTCATGAATACAATATAATTTGAGATGAACGGGAAAAACTTATTTCCCAATTATTCATTCGGGGATCGCTACGTACGGCAGTAGTCCTTTGAGTGATAAATTAATTAAAGTTAAAACATGGGAATTGTGAGATTTAAATATGAAATAGAAATATTTATAAGGTGTTGATTGATTTAACTTCGTTAAATGTGTGGTATTGGATATTATTTCGATGTTTGATTTATTTTTATTAAATGTGTGATATTTGAAATGATGGTGATATTAGATGTTGAATGAATTTCATGTATATGTTTGATTTGACGGTTTATGGGTTGTGATGATAAAAGGTGAATTTATTTTGATACGTTTATGTGATTATGATGATGTATAATTGATAGTAACGATGTTATAAATTTGTGACAAGCCGATGTGATGATGCATGCTTGATGATAGTGATGCTATAAATTTGTGATGAGTTTATGTGATGAGATATGATTAATGATAGTGATGGTGTAAATTTGTGATGAGAATATTGAAGTAACCCCATAGTTGGTGAAAGAATTGTGATTTCAATTTGTGTTTGAGATCACGGTCTTAATGGAGTATCATAGGCCAACGAGGGGAGAAAATAAATATTGAGAAATTGTGAAGTGAATATTATTTTGTCATCATATAGGTAGGGCCTAACAAGCCTAGTGATTCCAGGGTAGTACAACTAAATGAGCCTGATCGTGGCGGTCTGCTGTCGAGCCTTAAGGCAAGATTGTTAGACGTTGGAGGAATTCTGTAAGACACTTAATTTTAAATTCTAAATTATACAATTAGGGTATTTTGTGTGAAATTTCTTAGACTTTTAGCACAGTTTTTGGTAATTAGTGGGTTAAATGCCGAAAATATATTTTTGAAAATTGGATTAAAATTATTTGTCGAAGAATAACTTATTTAGGTCACGAAGAATATAATTATGGGCAGTTTTGTTAAAAATATATCGGGTTGCTAAAAATTGTATTTATCAATTGAGTTGCGACAATGGTAGATATTTTTAACAAAAAGTGGTTTGGGAAGTGATGGGTGAAATGGTAATTTTATGAAATATCTAGATATTTTAGATATTTGATATATATGTATATATATAAAGAAAAGAAAAGAAATAGAAAGGAAGGAAAAAGGAAGAAAGGAAAACAAAAAGAAAAACATTTCTTTCGCTCTTCTTCCTTCTCCCTGCCTCGCGATCCAGTCTTCTTCTTCCATCATTTTCAATTTAATCGTATAAAATTGATAATCAAAATTCAAAGTCCTTGGCCCTAAAATCCCAAGGAAAGAAGATGAACTCTAAGGCTTTGTCAGCCGCTGAAGAAACGAAGAAAAGCAAATGGGAAAATCATCGTGAAGAATCAGATGATGAAGAGTTATACTTGACACAAAATAACATTCAAATTTCTCTAACAATAATTTGACAATTAATTTAGATTTTTGGTTCCAATTTTTTTATATTGTTTTTCTATTATAAGTAAGCCAATAGAGTTAAATTAAAATGTTAGTTGCAACTATTTGTAATATAATTAAAACAACACACATTTTGTCGTACATTTTTAATATTATATTTTGTATCCCCATTTGAATGAGTCAACTTAGATTAATTTCTTGCACAATCATTTTAAAAATATAATTACAGGATAATACAAGTGATAAAATAGCACGTCTAATATGGTTTTACAGTAGATAATTACATATATTAATATTTATTAAAATACTTTAAAAATATTGATGCAAAACTTATTTTATGGGCTTTGTTTGTAGGATGGTCTTCATTATGGATTTATTTGAATAACTACTCAAATAAACTCTTTTGGAAAAAATACTCTAGAAAAAAAAATCAATAACTTATATTATTTTTGAAATTTTAAATATTATTCACCTTAATAATAATATATTAAAGTCTATATATCCTGCGCAACACGTAGGACACATTCTAGTTTTTATATTTTTTTGTCAAATTTTAATTGGTTGTATCCAGAGGCTGGTGTTTTAAAGGAGTGACCATCCAAGAAATTTTCACAACAAAGTAAAAACTAAATATTTGATATCTTTGTCAAATAGTGGATATGCTAAATCTCGAACAATTATTTCTTGGATCTCTTTTAGTGTCGTTGTAAAACATTTTCACTTAGACATCTAATTAAATTTTACCATATATAATTTTGTGTAGTAGGTTATAAATTAATATTATGACATATAAATTGTGAAAAATCTATTTTTTTTTCCATTTAGCTAAAACTATATGAAAATCTAATTGTACCAAATATTAACTTTTAAGATTTTAATACATAAGTGTTGATCATGTCACATTCCAGAATTGACAAACATCAATAAATTTCTTATTTACGATTTGAAAGTATACTCAAGATGATGTTTTTCAATGATTATAAATAGATAACAACATAGTTTGTCAAATCAAACTTAAATATACAAAGAGAAAAACAATATTTATAAGATAAACAAGAAAAATGTCAAAGAGTGAGATGAAAAATGTTGCTATGATTATGGTCATAATTATGGCAATGAATCTGTTTATTTTTTCTCTTGCCGATGAAACTTCTTCACTAACAGCACCTCCACCTGAAAATGCAGATAGTAGAATCAGTGTATTGATTTGTCTTGGCAAGTGTGGTTTGAAATGTGCAAGTGAAGTACGAAATCCAATATCATTTGCATCTTGTCTTACTACTTGTAAATTAAATTGTCAAAATAACTCATCACAAAGTGCATATGATTGTACTACAAATTGTGCTTAGTCCAAGTCCAACAATATTGGTATTGGTATGTTTATACTTTCTCTCTTTTATTTTATATACTGGTATGATTATCTATTTAATATTATAAATTAATAGAGTTGACTTAAATCATGATGTTTCTTACGTATTGGTGTTTTATTTTTTCAGATGCACATGCGATTAATGGAATCCTTAATTCATGCTTAGAAACTTGCAAGGACAAATAATGTATGTTACTACATGAATGTAACACTACAAGATATTTTAAAGAAAAATATTTTATACGATTTTACGTGAATATACGTGTACCCAATTAATGTAATACTTTTAGGCGCGCTTGACTGATGTTAAGTATGCACGTAGTTATATTTCAATTATTTATAGCTATTTTCTATTTTTAGTTATTTTTTTTACTAATAATTATCTTGAGATAGTAGTGATATTGTGTTTGATTTATTTTATATATATACTTGTTATGACATTGTGATTTTATATATATTTATTAAGATCTAATAATTAATATAAAATGTTGATGTTATATTTATTTATTTTATAATTTTGACTATTCTCTAATGATGGTAATATTTTAATTTCAGTATTTGAAAAAAATAAATATTATTATACGGATTATTTTAAATATGAGATTTTTGGTTACTAATGTATTTCAAAGGATTAATTATTTTTTTATAAATTATTAGTATTGAAATAGTAATAATGTTTTATTAATGAAATTGTGTTTTAAAAAAATTAAAAAATTAAAATTGTAAAACTTAAAAGGAAACCACTGGGTTTGATTCATGTACAAACTCTAATTGTTAATAAAATAAAACAAACAAAAAAGGGAGGGGAGTTGGAAGGGCAGCAGTAAAACCAATGTGGAAACACAACAATAACCCTATCGTTTGACACCGGTGATCGATAACAGTTCCAGAAAACTTTCTCAGTTTTTGTCCAAATTTGAGTATGTTATTTCATTCATTTCAGTTGTCATTTAAACATAATTTTCTAGATTTTTAACAACCCCAATTTCTCTCTAAAATACCCGACTTCTTCGTTTGTAACATTCGTTATTTTGCACCGTTCTCCTTCACAGTAAGTCCGATTTGAGTGAAACCAACGCCAAAACAATTGTGTGAAAAGTGGCTATATTATCCACCAAATAGTTTTTTGTTTTATGGTAATTTTCCTTGACCGAATTTCGAATTTAGTTTTGAGAGTATCTTCTCATAATTTATTTTTAACGTTTACCCATAAACAATTGAGTTAGATCGATTGAAGGTCAAAGAGTCAATGAACAAAGGTTGTTTGCTCGTAGAATCGTATTCGTGTGTGTAAGCTTCAAAATAAGATAAGGGAAGAGAGAGCGTTTGAATTCATTAATACAATATAATTTGAGATGAACGGGAAAAACTTATTTCCCAATTATTCATTCGGGGATCGCTACGTACGGCAGTAGTCCTTTGAGTGATAAATTAATTAATGTTAAAACATGGGAATTGTGAGATTTAAATATGAAATAGAAATATTTATAAGGTGTTGATTGATTTAACTTCGTTAAATGTGTGGTATTGGATATTATTTCGATGTTTGATTTATTTTTATTAAATGTGTGATATTTGAAATGATGGTGATATTAGATGTTGAATGAATTTCATGTATATGTTTGATTTGACGGTTTATGGGTTGTGATGATAAAAGGTGAATTTATTTTGATACGTTTATGTGATTATGATGATGTATAATTGATAGTAACGATGTTATAAATCTGTGACAAGCCGATGTGATGATGCATGCTTGATGATAGTGATGCTATAAATTTGTGATGAGTTTATGTGATGAGATATGATTAATGATAGTGATGGTGTAAATTTGTGATGAGAATATTGAAGTAACCCCATAGTTGGTGAAAGAATTGTGATTTCAATTTGTGTTTGAGATCACGGTCTTAATGGAGTATCATAGGCCAACGACGGGAGAAAATAAATATTGAGAAATTGTGAAGTGAATATTATTTTGTCATCATATAGGTAGGGCCTAACAAGCCTAGTGATTCCAGGGTAGTACAACTAAATGAGCCTGATCGTGGCGGTCTGCTATCGAGCCTTAAGGCAAGATTGTTAGACGTTGGAGGAATTCTGTAAGACCCTTAATTTTAAATTCTAAATTATACAATTAGGGTATTTTGTGTGAAATTTCTTAGACTTTTTGTAACACCCCAAATTTTATAATAAACTATTTTATTAATTAAATAGAATTTTAAGTAATTAATTTGAGGTTAAAATTATTTTAGAATATATGTTGATAAATTTTGTGAATAATTTTCGTGATATGGATGTTTTCTATGATGTGCTGGTTTGATAGATATTATATTTAATGAGAAATATAAATAATAAATATTTTTCTTTATTATTTTACATATTTTTCTAAAATATGAATGCCCTGAACGGAAGGAAGACAGAGCTGTTAACCGCAACAAAATCAACGAAAATTTTGCACGCCCTACTGCCAAGGGACGTGTCTACCATATCAATGGGGAAGAAGCTCCATCTTCCTCTGAACTTATCCAAGGTGAGTGTTTGATTGCTGGAAAATCACTTAATGTAATATATGATTCCGGGGCAACACACTCGTTCATTTCATTGGATTGGGTGGATTCGCTCCAACTTGTTGTTACTACCTTGCCATTTGATTTGGTGGTTACCCTACCTTCTACCGAATCGGTGAAATGTAATACGGCTTGCTTGCAATGTCCGTTGATTGTGTTTGATATGAGATTCAATGTTGATTTGATTTGTATTCCCCTGAAGCATGTGGGAGTGATCCTTGGGATGGATTGGTTGTCAAGCCATTATGTTTTATTGGATTGTGCTCGTAAGTCTGTGATATTCCCAGACCCAGGTGTTTCTCGATTCCTCGATACAAATAAATTGAACTTCTCTTTGCAAGGGGGAGTTCAAAAATGTGTTTTCCTCAACTCAGTCAGTATGAAGCTAGAGGTAGAGGTAGACGGGATACGTGTGGTTGAAGATTTTCCAGAGGTATTTCCGTCGGATGTACCAGGATTACCCCCAGTTCGTGATATTGAATTCTCAATTGATGTGACTCCGGGCACAGGACCTATTTCTATTGCCCCATATAGAATGTCTCCGTCGGAATTGTCAGAGTTGAAAAATCAGTTGGAGGACCTTTTGTCTAAACAGTTTATACGACCGAGTGTCTCACCTTGGGGAGCACCAGTGCTCCTAGTGAAGAAGAAGGATGGAAGATCTAGACTTTGTGTCGATTACCGCCAGCTTAACAAAGTCACCATCAAAAATAGGTACCCCTTGCCACGCATTGATGACTTAATGGACCAACTCAAAGGAGCAATCTTATTTTCAAAGATTGATTTGAAGTTGGGGTACCATCAGATTCGGGTAAAGGAAGAAGACATCCCTAAAACAGCATTCAGAACTCGTTATGGGCACTTTGAGTATTTGGTGATGCCTTTTGGTGTCACCAATGCACCAGCTATTTTCATGGATTACATGAATCGTATATTTCACCCCTTCTTAGACAGATTTGTAGTGGTCTTCATTGATGACATATTGATTTATTCTAAGAGCCGAGAGGAACATGAAGTTCACCTACGTCAAGTTTTGCAAGTCTTGAAGGACAAGCAATTGTATGCTAATCTGGGAAAATGTGAATTCTGGCTGGAGGAGGTGAAATTCTTGGGACATGTCATTTCAAGGGAAGGTATCGCTGTCGATCCAACTAAAGTAGAGGCCGTGGTGGCATGGAAACAACCACAGACCGTTACAGAGATTAGAAGTTTTTGGGCTTGGCTGGATATTATAGGAGATTCATTGAGGGCTTTGCCATGATTGCAGCGCCGTTGACACAACTCACCAAAAAGAATCACATTTATGCATGGACAGAGGAATGTGAGAAGAGTTTTCAGATGATGAAGGAGAAACTAACTACTTCACCGGTGTTGGTGTTGCCACAACCAGAAGAACCATATGAAGTTTATTGTGACGCTTCTTTACAAGGGTTGGGTTGTGTACTTATGCAGAACAAACAAGTGGTAGCATATGCTTCAAGACAGTTGAAGGTGCATGAGAAACACTATCCTACACATGACATGGAGTTGGCTGCAATAGTTTTTGCACTAAAGATTTGGAGGCACTATCTGTATGGATGCAATTTTGATGTATACAGTGATCATAAAAGTTTGAAATACTTGTTCGACCAGAAGGAGCTCAATATCCGACAACGGAGATGGATGGAGTTTATCAAGGATTATGAGTTTACGCTGCACTATCACCCAGGAAAAGCCAATGTGGTGGCTGATGCCTTGAGTAGAAAGCGAGCCCATTTGTCATCTATAACATTGAAAGGGTTAGAGTTGTTAGAGAATTTTCGTGACTTGGATCTGAATTTGGATTCCGTGTCAGGAAAAGTACAATGTGGAATGATCATCATAGATAATAAACTAATGAATGAGATTAAAGCCCTTCAAGCGACTGATGAGGCTATTCAGGCTCGACGAAAATTGGTTGAGACCGGCAAGGCTTCAGAATTTGAAATAGATCCAGATAACATTTTGTGGTGTAATAAACGTATTTGTGTGCCCAATAATGCAGAGTTGAGGAAAACTATTTTGGATGAGGCCCACAAGAGCAAACTGAGTATTCACCCTGGTACTACGAAGATGTATAAAGACTTGAAGCACAAATTTTGGTGGCCAGGAATGAAGAAACGAGTGGCAGAATATGTGGCGTCTTGCCTGACTTGCCAAAAGGCTAAGGTTGAACACCAAAAACCTGTTGGATTGTTGCAGTCATTAGATGTACCAGTGTGGAAATGGGATAGCATATCTATGGACTTTGTGGTGGCATTACCTAAGACTCAGAAGAAATTTGACTCCATTTGGGTGATTATTGATAGGCTCACGAAATCCGCCCATTTCATACCTGTAAGGACAACTTACAATGTGTCTAAACTTGCAGAGATTTACGTTGCTGAAATTATTAGATTACACGGGATACCATCTAGCATTGTGTCTGATAGAGATCCAAAGTTCACTTCTCGTTTGTGGGAAGCATTACATGAGGCATTAGGTACTAAATTGAGATTGAGTTCCGCCTACCACCCTCAAACCGATGGTCAAACTGAAAGGACTATTCAGACATTAGAGGATTTGCTAAGAGCTTGTGCATTAGATGATCGAGGAAGTTGGGATGATCTATTGCCTCTTGTTGAATTTACCTATAACAATAGTTATCATGCGAGCATCGGGATGGCACCGTACGAGGCTTTGTATGGGCGCAAATGCCAAACTCCATTGTGTTGGTATCAAGATGGTGAAAACTTGATCATAGGGCCAGAGTTGGTGCAACAGACTACAGAGAAGGTGCGTCAGATTCAAGAGCGGATGAGGACAGCACAGAGCAGGCAGAAGAGTTATGCTGATCGACATAGGAGGCCTTTGGAATTTCAAGAGGATGAACATGTATTCTTGAGAGTGACACCCACTACCGGAGTTGGTAGGGCAATGAAGTCAAAGAAGCTTACTCCTAAGTTTATTGGACCATACCAAATTCTTCGACGTGTGGGTCCAGTGGCTTATCAAATAGCTTTACCACCGAATTTGGCCAATTTGCATGATGTGTTCCATGTGTCACAATTGAGGAAGTACATGGCAGATCCATCCCATATTATTACGCCAGATGATATTCAATTGAAGGAGAATCTTACCTTCGAGGTCCCACCGATAAGCATCGCAGACAGAACTACCAAACATTTAAGGGGAAGGGAAATTCCATTGGTTAAGGTGATTTGGAACCAGGCGACTGGGGATGCCACTTGGGAGTTGGAGGAGAAGATGAAGGAGCTTTACCCAGACCTTCTAGATACCTCTTAGTTTCGAGGACGAAACTATTTTAAGGGGGTAAGTATTGTAACACCCTTATTTTAATTAATTAAATTAAAACCATTAGTTTTGTTTATTCTTTATTGTTTTATTGTGACGATAATAGAATAATTATTCCTTAGATGTTTGATTATTTGATGAAGTAATTTTATATTTAATAATTATTGGAATTTTTTTTATTAACTAATTAAAACTCGTAAAAATATTTGTCTTAGAGTGAACAATGACCAAGTCAATTTTGACCCAGTCAAAATTGAATCACCCACACTACTCTTGTGTCCATTCAAATGTGTAACTGACAATAATAAATATATGAATGCCAATTAATTCCTAACGGTTGGCTATTGAATGAGATTATTCCAATTGAATTCCGTATTCATGGGGGCAATTAAACTCAATGAAGGGAATTATTCCTTCTCTCTGATCAATTACCCACCTCCTTTATTAGTCACAAACACCTCTCCTTCGTAAGACACGCAATTACCAACATTACATTTATCTCAAATATTTTCTAAGTCACTCAAACGACCACCCCCACATTCCCTCACATTCGGATCGAGGTTCTAAACTTTTGTTCCTTCATCTTGTTGAAATTTTCGAGGACGATATAGTGTCACTTGGAAGGAAAGCACTCGAGGTAAGGGCTTTTCCCCATGCAGAGTTAGGCTAGATATTAAGTTAGCGAATCGTAAAATATTGATATGATGTCTGGATGTATTAAAAGGAAAATATTAATTTTTATTTTGTCGTAAAGGAATTAACTATAATGCTTTGTTTTTCTTTTTGGTAATATCCATCTTGACGAATTAATTATAGAATTATATTTTTATTATTATACCTTGATAAATATGGTTGTAGTGAAACTATTTAATTAGTGTTTTACGTGTTTTAGAGTATTTAATTATAAAGTTATAATTTTTATATTGTTATAATTAATAATATATTTATTATGATGTATTTGATTTTAATTCTTGACTTTGAGTATTTTAAATTTGAAACGTGATTTTTATGGACAATGTATGTCTTGAGGAAATTGATGAAAATTTTATATTTTTTTATTTTAATAATGTGAAAGAATTTGATCTGGAATGATTTGTCCTTGTGATTGCCTTAGTGGCTGGTGATCTGGGTTTGAATAGTTTTTCTTTGTGGTGCCTAAGTGGCTGATTATTTGTGTTATGATTTTCCTTCTTTGTGGTTGCCTAAGTGGCTAGTGACTTGTATATTTTGAACATCATTATCATTATCATGACATGTCATATGCATCTTTGTGGACGCCTTAGTGGCTGGTTTAATTTTTCCCATTGGTATGGGTGACTTCTGTGTGGACGCCTTAGTGGCTGGCTATATCCGGATCATATATATTTAGGAGCATGCATAAATTGCATAGATTTTATTGTCATTGTTATTTTCATCCTAAAGTGAGTTATTTTCATTGTTATATTCATCATAGGGCTCCACTGTACGTAATAAGCCCCAAATGAACATTTGGGAATTTCGGCATTCCCGTTCATCTCACGTTATTTTATACTCATAAAGTCGAACCTCATCTCACCCCTTACCTCGACTGAAGATTCCGTCCAATGAATATGATCTGCTAACGAGTCGTTTCTTTATCAGTCGTCGTCTCTAATAGTCCGCGAGAGAATTAAAACCACACAACCACAAAATACAAATAAACTAATTACTATGAATAAATAAGGAAATAAATAAACAACCAAAATAAATAGTAGATAATCAAATAAGTATATGAATAAATAAAATAAATAATAAACTAACGAATAAGTAAATGAATAAATAATAAAAATAATAAATTAAATAAATAAGTAAATGAATAAGAAAATAATAAATAAATAAGTAATAAATAAATAAGTAAATAAATAAATAAATAAGTAAATAAATAAATAAATAAATAAGTGAATATGTTAAGAAGTAGATAAATAAATGAATAAATAAATAAACAAATAATTAAATAAGTAACGGAATAAATAAATAAATAATAAAATAAATAATAAATAATAAAT
>JBBPBT010001178.1:12564329-12604797 GCA_037974875.1 Cicer bijugum
AATTATGATAGGAGAACTTAATATTATGTCCATATATACATATATAGCTTTGATTTATAATTAGATTTTATATGTATAACATGAGTGCAGGTAATAATAACTAGTTACTGTGTTTACTATCGCATACATCCTTAAGCATTCATCCACAAAATCATGATTTCTTAGCTAAACTACTTATTTATCCAGCCCATATGTCCCTAGTCAGCACTATATCTTAGTCAGTGTTGTTCTGCTACTGTTTGAACCAGTTTGGGTGGCATTTTCTTATTGTGTCTTGTCTAAACTATCATGAAAAAAAATCAGAACAGAACCTTAGTTTATCATGTCATAACAAGCATCTCCCTCCTCTACCTTCTATCATTGATATTATTTGAAATGATTAGCTTACATATTCATGAATCACTAAAATATTTCCTACACATCTGACATAATTATCTTACTAAAACTTTTCCAATTTCCGACTCCGTTGATAGTGTATATTACTCTAAATTTACTGCATCATTGGAGTATTGTTAAGAATTTTCTAGTTCACTGTCTATGATGGCCGGAGTTCCCTGTTTGTGTTCTAACAACAGACCAAAATCAAACAGTATATAAAACTAAGGAAGTAAAATCTAAGGAGGTTGATCAATTAAACTTAAAGGATTGTCAGCCCACTAATCTTGCTATACATATCACTATCTCATAATCCACCCAGTAGTAAGTTTGTTACTGATTACTCGTAAATCAATGGTAAAATATCAACACCTAAGGTAGTTATCATTCTTCCACCCGACACGCAAAAAAAATAGATACTCGGATCCTTAACATAATAATCAAGTTCAGAGGCAGTTCACAGATTGTCATTCTTTGTGTATCAATTTCAGATATATGACTTAATTTATTCTACCATCAAATTCCATGTTATTGTCAAAATCTAATTGGTGGAATTAAAAATTATACCTGATTGTGGTTTGGAATTGGAATTGAAATTGGAAATCGGAATTGCAATTGGAGCTTGAACTTGGAATTAGAATTGTGATTTGGGATTGAATTTGCAAAACCCAATTTAGGGAAATTGGATTACGGCTGGAAGGAATTGGAATTGGGATTTAAATTTGGAGTTGCAATCCTAATTTGGAATAGGAATGCGGCCGCTGGAAGGATGCTGAAATTGGAATTATAACTATGCCCTCTGTAACTCTGCTCTCACACACATATATATACGCATACAATACACTAGCTTAGGTTTTGTTGTTATTGTTATTATCATAAATCCTAATTTTGGTGAAAGAATGAGGCTCCGTATACTACGGCTGGGAATTGGATGGCCATATATATATATATATATATATATACTACATAATAATAGCTTAATTGTTATAACAATTATTATTATTATTATTATTAACTCATGGTAATATTTTATTTATCTATATACATATCTATTTATTTTATTTTAATTATTTTTATTTTTGTAATTTAAATGCGGTTAATATTAATAATTAAATCGATTACTAAAGCAAACACACCTAAGGAAATTAAAGCATATATTAACACTCATATAACATCAACATTTTATATTAATTATTAGATCTTAATAAATATATATAAAATCACAATGTCATAACAAGTATATATAAAGTAAATCAAACAAAATATCACTACTATCTCAAGATAATTATTAGTAAAAAAAATAACTAAAAATAGAAAATAGCTATAAATAATTGAAATATAACTACGTGCATAATTAACATCAGTCAAGCGCGCCTAAAAGTATTACATTAATTGGGTACACGTATATTCACGTAAAATCGTATAAAATATTTTTCTTTAAAATATCTTGTAGTAATATACATTATTTGTCCTTGCAAGTTTCTAAGAATGAATTCACGATTCCATTAATCGCATGTGCATCTGAAAAAATAAAACACCAATATGTAAGAAACATCATGATTTAAGTCAACTCTATTAATTTATAATATTAAATAGATAATCATACCAATATATAAAATAAAAGAGAGAAAGTATAAACATACCAATACCAATATTGTTGGACTTGGATTAAGTACAATTTGTAGTACAATCATATGCACTTTGTGATGAGTTATTTTGACAATTTAATTTACAAGTAGTAAGACAAGATGCAAATGATATAGGATTTCGTACTTCACTTGCACATTTCAAACAACACTTGCCAAGACAAATCAATACACCGATTCTACTATCTGCATTTTCAGGTGGAGGTGCTGTTAGTGAAGAAGTTTCATCGGCAAGAGAAAAAATAAACAGATTCATTGCCATAATTATGACCATAACCATAGCAACATTTTTCATCTCACTCTTTGACATTTTTCTTGTGTATCTTATAAATATTGTTTTTCTCTTTGTATATTTAAGTTTGATTTGACAAACTATGTTGTTATCTATTTATAATCATTGAAAAACATCATCTTGAGTATATTTTCAAATCGTAAATAAGAAATTTATTGATGTTGGTCAATTCTGGAATGTGACATGATTAACACTTATGTATTAAAATCTTAAAAGTTAATATTTGGTACAATTAGATTTTCATATAGTTTTAGCTTAATGGAAAAAAAAAATTAGATTTTTCACAATTTATATGTCATAATATTAATTTATAACCTACTACACAAAAATATATATGGTAAAATTTAATTAGATGTCTAAGTGAAAATGTTTTACAACGACACTAAAAGAGATCCAAGAAATAATTGTTTGAGATTTAGCATATCCACTATTTGACAAAGATATCAAATATTTAGTTTTTACTTTGTTGTGAAAATTTCTTGGATGGTCACTCCTTTAAAACACCAGCCTCTAGATACAACCAATTAAAATTTGACAAAAAAATATAAAAACTAGAATGTGTCCTACGTGTTGCGCATGATATATAGACTTTAATATATTATTATCAAGGTGAATAATATTTAAAATTTCAAAAATAATATAAGTTATTGATTTTTTTTCTAGAGTATTTTTTCCAAATGAGTTTATTTGAGTAGTTATTCAAATAAATCCATAATGAAGACCATCCTACAAACAAAGCCCATAAAATAAGTTTTGCATCAATATTTTTAAAGAATTTTAATAAATATTAATATATGTAATTATCTACTGTAAAACTATATTAGACGTGCTATTTTATCACTTGTATTATCGTGTAATTATATTTTTAAAATGATTGTGCAAGAAATTAATCTAAGTTGACTCATTCAAAAGACGATACAAAATATAATATTAAAAATGTACGACAAAATGAGTGTTGTTTTAATTATATTACAAATAGTTGCAACTAACATTTTAATTTAACTCTATTGGCTAACTTATAATAGAAAAACAATATAAAAAAATTGGAACCAAAAATCTTAATTAATTTTTAAATTATTGTTAGAGAAATATGAATGTTATTTTGTATCAAGTACAACTCTTCATCATCTGATTCTTCACGATGATTTTCCCATTTGCTTTTCTTCGTTTCTTCAGCGGCTGACAAAGCCTTAGAGTTCATCTTCTTTGCATGGGATTTTAGGGCCAAGGACTTTGAATTTTGATTATCAATTTTATACGATTAAATTGAAAATGATGGAAGAAGAAGACTGGATCGCGAGGCAGGGAGAAGGAAGAAGAGCGAAAGAAATGTTTTTCTTTTTGTTTTAATTTCTTCCTTTTTCCTTCCTTTCTATTTCTTTTCTTTTCTTTATATATATACATATATATCAAATATCTAAAAATATCTAGATATTTCATAAAATTACCATTTCACCCATCACTTCCCAAACCACTTTTTGTTAAAAATATCTACCATTGTCGCAACTCAATTGATAAATACAATTTTTAGCAACCCGAGATATTTTTAACAAAACTGCCCATAATTATATTCTTCGTAACCTAAATAAGTTATTCTTCGACAAATAATTTTAATCCAATTTTCAAAAATATATTTTCGGCATTTAACCCACTAATTACCAAAAACTGTGCTAAAAGTCTAAGAAATTCCACACAAAATACCCTAATTGTATAATTTAGGATTTAAAATTAAGGGTCTTACAGAATTCCTCCAACGTCTAACAATCTTGCCTTAAGGCTTGACAGCAGACCGCCACGATCAGGCTCATTTAGTTGTACTACCCTGGAATCTCTAGGCTTGTTAGGCCCTACCTATATGATGACAAAATAATATTCACTTCACAATTTCTCAATATTTATTTTCTCCCCTCGTTGGCCTATGATACTCCATTAAGACCGTGATCTCAAACACAAATTGAAATCACAATTCTTTCACCAACTATGGGGTTACTTCAATATTCTCATCACAAATTTACACCATCACTATCATTAATCATATCTCATCACATAAACTCATCACAAATTTATAGCATCACTATCATCAAGCATGCATCATCACATAGGCTTGTCACAGATTTATAACATCGTTACTATCAATTATACATCATCATAATCACATAAACGTATCAAAATAAATTCACCTTTTGTCATCACAACCCATAAACCTTCAAATCAAACATATACATGAAATTCATTCAACATCTAATATCACAATCATTTCAAATATCACACATTTAATAAAAATAAATCAATCATCGAAATAATATCCAATACCACACATTTAACGAAGTTAAATCAATCAACACCTTATAAATATTTCTATTCCATATTTAAATCTCACAATTCCCATGTTTTAACATTAATTAATTTATCACTCAAAGGACTACTGCCGTACGTAGCGATCCCCGAATGAATAATTGGGAAATAAGTTTTTCCTGTTCATCTCAAATTATATTGTATTCATGAATTCAAACGCTCTCTCTTCCCTTATCTTATTTTGAAGCTTACACACACGAATACGATTCTACGAGCAAACAACCTTTGTTCATTGACTCTTTGTCCTTCAATCGATCTAACTCAATTGTTTATGGGTAAACGTTAAAAATAAATTATGAGAAGATACACTCAAAACTAAATTCGAAATTCGGTCAAGGAAAATTACCATAAATCAAAAACCTATTTAGTGGATAATATAGCCACTTTTCACACAATCGTTTTGGCGTTGGTTTCACTCAAATCCGACTTACTGTGAAGGAGAACGGTGCAAAATAACGAATGTTACTAACGAAGAAGTCGGGTATTTTAAAGAGAAATTGTGTAACACCCCAAATTTTATAATAAACTATTTTATTAATTAAATAGAATTTTAAGTAATTAATTTGATGTTAAAATTATTTTAGAATATATGTTGATAAATTTTGTGAATAATTTTCGTGATATGGATGTTTTCTATGATGTGCTGGTTTGATAGATATTATATTTAATGAGAAATATAAATAATAAATATTTTTCTTTATTATTTTACATATTTTTCTAAAAATAAAAGTATTTTAGTGTAATATTTTAAAGAACAAGATTTTATATGATTTTAAGTGTATATGTGAGTTGGTAATTAATATGATATTTTCTTACATGTTTGAGTACATATTTAGATTTTAATCATTTTTAAGTATCTTTTTTTTAATTATTTCTAAATATATCTTATTTTAATTATTTATAGAATCTTGAGATCGTAGTAATATTGTGTTTGATTTTCTTTGTTTTTATATACTTATTTTTGAATTGTGATTTTATATATATATTTATTATGATTTAGTAATTTACATAAAATATTATTGTTATCTCTATTTATTTTATAATTTTGACTATTTTCTAATATGATGGTATTGTTATAATATGAATATTTTGAGAAATAAGTATAATTGTAGGGATTATTTTGAACGTGAAAGTTTCTATTATTAGTAATATGTTTTTTTATATATATTATTTTAATTACTCTAATTTAGAAAATATTGCTAAAGTTTGGAAAACTAAATGGGGTTTGGAGGAATATTAAAAAGGAGATTAAATAATTATTAGTTTAATTTTAACAAAATAAAAATAATAATAGTAAAATATAAATAAAGAGACCAATGGGGTTGACTCTATGAACCCTAATTGTTAATAATATAAAATAAACAAAAGAAGGGAAGAGAGTTCGAAGGGCAGCCGTAGAACCAAAGAGTAAACACAACAACAACCTATCGTTTGACACTGGAGAGCCATAACTGTCCCATAAAAGTTTCTCTGTTTTTGTCCAAATTTTAGTATGTTGTTTTACTCATTTATCTATTCAATTAAACACAATTTTTCAGATTTTTAACAACCCGAATTTCTCCCTAAAATACCCGATTTCTCCGTTTACAGAAATCCTTATTTTGCACCGTTCTTCTTCACCGTAAGTCCGATTTTAGTGAAACCAACGCCAAAACGATCGTGTTAAAAGTGGCTATTTTATCCACTGATTGGTTTTCTGATTTATGGTAATTTTCTTTGACCGAATTTCGAAATCAGTTTTTAGACTATTTTCTCATAATTTATTTTTGACGTTTACCCATAAATTGTTGAGTTAGATCGATTGAAGGACAAAAAGTCAAAGAACAAATATTGTTTGCTCGTGGAATTGTACTCGTGTCTGAAAGCGTCGAAATAAGGTAAGGGGTGAGAGAGCGTTTGAATTCATGAGTATAATATATTGTGAGATGAACGGGAAAACCGTATTTCCCAACGATTCATCCGGGGCTTGCTAAGTACGGCAGTAGCCCTTTGAGAGATAAATTGATTAATTTGAAATATGAGAATTGTGAGATTAAAATGTGAAATAGAAATTTTTATAAGGTGTTGATTGATTTAATTTTCGATACTTGTGTGGTAGTTGATATTTGTTATTATTGTGAAGTTGGATGTTGAATGAAATTATGTGTACATGTTTGCTTACGTGATGATAATGAAATATGGATGATTATTATTTGTTATTATTGTGATGTGATTATTTGTTATTATTTGTTATTATTGTGATGTGATTATGAAATATGGATGCATGGTTTGATATATGCTTATGTGATGATGATGATGATTTTTGATTGATGATAGTGATGTTATAAAATTGTGATGAGCTTATATATTGATCATGATTATTTATGATTAATGATATTATAAAATTGTGATGAAAATATTGAAGTACCCCATACTTGATGAGATAGTGATGATTCTTAAATACGATGCTCTTAAGGGAGTAGTC
The DNA here is from genome assembly GCA_037974875.1 of Cicer bijugum. Taxonomy (NCBI): domain Eukaryota; kingdom Viridiplantae; phylum Streptophyta; class Magnoliopsida; order Fabales; family Fabaceae; genus Cicer; species Cicer bijugum. The sequence continues at coordinate 12,571,462 of JBBPBT010001178.1, forward strand.
TAAGCTAACGGGGGGAGAAAATAAATATTGTGAATGTTTGAAGTGGAGATTATTTTGTCATCATATAGGTAGGGCCTGACAAGCCTAGTGATTCTGGGGAAGTACAACTGAATGAGCCTGATCGTGGCGGTCTGCTGTCGAGCCTTAAGGCAAGATTGTTAGACCTTGGAGGTATTCCGGTGGGGAATTCCTAAGTGACTTGGAGGTAGCACTCCAAATGTCGGGAGCTACCATGCAACACACGTTTACCTCGACTGTCACGTATATGTGTCTCGGGTTTTGAGTTGAGGGGATCTATGAGGACAGGGCCAATTTGAATTGTCCGTCCACCGGGATGGTGGCATAGTATCATGGCCTCCTAACCAAGTACTTCAGAGTTAGAATGGTACCACATTGCGAAGTAGAGTCTAAGCTCATGCATAGCATTGCATTTTCTTGTGATAGTTTTGTTGTGATTGATGTGTTTCAAAGGTAATAATAATTAGATGATTTGATGCATATTATAATGAGATGATTATTTTACTTGAGTGATTGATGTTATAGTATGATACTATTTAATTAAATATTTTGATATATCATAAAGTGATTATGATACGGTTCTATTATGATTGTTTGCGTGTTCTTCTTACTCATATTATACTATTAACATGATTTCAAAACTCACCTCCTTCGTTGTTTGTGTTTGACTGGCTGGGCCCTGCGTTTGCGAAATCGCAGTTATTACAGGTTAATGAGTCTTGAAGTTCAAGTTTGGGAGGAACCCCGCTCTGATAGGTGATACCGGGAATAAGGGTTTTAACTTGTATTTTACTTATTTAATTTGATTTGAATTGTGTATGAAAACCTTAGAAGTACTAGTAAGTTTTTAGAATTAAATCAAGTAATTATACTTAAATCAAGCTTATCGAGATTGCACTATTTTAATTGACAAAATAAGTATAAAGTGTTTTTATTTTTATTTTTGAGAAACGTGATATCCTAAATTAGATATTAAATTTTTATTCTCTTTAACAAATTTCTTTATCCGCTGCAAGTTTTCTTTAAATAATTTAGTATATATTATTACAAATGTTATTTTGGGATTTAGGGTGTCACATTAGTGGTATCAGAGCAGGTCTGTCCAATCAGGCCGGGTGGGTTGAGTGTCGGTTCAATGGGAGTCAAATGTCAGTCGTGTCAATTGTGTTTTCTTGTGTATTAATTATTTTTACTATCATGTTTTTCTGCTTTTATATTATTGTGTTATTGACATGTGGTATATGCTTTTGTATAATTATACATATATTTGAAGTTACTAATGAACTATACACTTTTTGCTTACTCTAATTGTGTTGTGATTATAAGCTTCTAATAAAGTCACTTAATAAACCATGAAATTATTTGTTAAAATTTGAGTGAAGTTTAATTGTTGACATAACCAAATTAATTACCTTTTGATTAGACTTGTGGTTTGCGTTTCTAACTTGGATTATTTGCTCTGTTGTTATAGTGGATAGGTAGAAATAATTTTTATTGTCTAGTTATATATTTAAAATTATTAATTTAATGGAGATAATATTAATTATTGATTGATTATGATTATTAATTATTTTCACTATCATGTTTTTATTTGTTATATTATTGTGTTATGTGATGTATGGTTTTGTATTATTGTACATATCTTTGAAGTTAATAATTAACTATTTACTATCTTCTTACTCTAATTGTGTTGTGTTGTGGATTCTAAATTCTTATTTAAGTGATAAAATATAATAGGAAATTATTTCTTAAAATTTAAGTTAATTTGAAATGTTGACATGATTGAGTTAATTAGCTTTTGATTGGATTTGTGTTTATAATTTTATTTTTTTGCTCTTTGTTAGAATGAATAGTTAGAAATAACTTTTTCTATTGATGGGCAGCAGTATGTTTGAAATGATGAATTTAATTGATATGATACTAGTTATTGACTGATAGGCCTTGTCTTTAGTGTCATTACATGATGATTAAATTAAAATTTACAGTATGTTTTACTATGTCTTGTTTTTAAGAAAATTGAAAAGAGTTATTTTTATCTTGGTTTAGGGGGCTGGTATGAATATTGAATCGTGAGGGTGTTGGAATAATTATTTGAAGTCATTGATTTTCTGATTATGATATTATGAACTCATTAGAGTTGAACTCAATGTTATCTCTTTTTTTAATTATTTCTAAATATATCTTATTTTAATTATTTATAGAATCTTGAGATCGTAGTAATATTGTGTTTGATTTTCTTTGCTTTTATATACTTATTTTTGAATTGTGATTTTATATATATATTTATTATGATTTAGTAATTTACATAAAATATTATTGTTATCTCTATTTATTTTATAATTTTGACTATTTTCTAATATGATGGTATTGTTATAATATGAATATTTTGAGAAATAAGTATAATTGTAGGGATTATTTTCAATGTGAAAGTTTCTATTATTAGTAATATGTTTTTTTTATATATTATTTTAATTACTCTAATTTAGAAAATATTACTAATGTTTGAAAAACTAAATGGGGTTTGGAGGAATATTAAAAAGGAGATTAAATAATTATTAGTTTAATTTTAACAAAATAAAAATAATAATAGTAAAATATAAATAAAGAGACCAATGGGGTTGACTCTATGAACCCTAATTGTTAAAAATATAAAACAAACAAAAGAAGGGAGTTGGAAGGGCAGCCGTAGAACCAAAGAGTAAACACAACAACCTATCGTTTGACACTGGAGAGCCATAACTGTCCCAGAAAAGTTTCTCTGTTTTCGTCCAAATTTCAAAATCCTTATTTTGCACCGTTCTTCTTCACTGTAAGTCCGATTTGAGTGAAACAAACGCCAAAACGACCATGTGAAAAGTGGCTATATTATCCATTGATTGGGTTTCTGATTTATGGTAATTTTCCTTGACCGAATTTCGAATTTAGTTTTTAGAGTACCTTCTCATAATTTATTTTTAACGTTTACCCATAAACTATCGAGTTAGATCGATTGAAGGACCAAGAATCAACGAACAAAGATTGTTTGCTCGTGGAATCGTATTCGTGTGTGAAAGCTTCAAAATAAGGTAAGGGGTGAGAGAGCGTTTGAATTCATGAGTATAATATATTGTGAGATGAACGGGAAAACCGTATTTCCCAACGATTCATCCGGGGCTTGCTACGTACGGCAGTAGCCCTTTGAGAGATAAATTGATTAATTTGAAATATGAGAATTGTGAGATTAAAATGTGAAATAGAAATTTTTATAAGGTGTTGATTGATTTAATTTTCGATACTTGTGTGGTAGTTGATATTTATTATTATTGTGATGTTGGATGTTGAATGTGTGGTAGTTGATATTTGTTATTATTGTGATGTTGGATGTTGAATGAAATTATGTGTACATGTTTGCTTAGATGAAATTATGTGATGTGATAATAAAATATGGATGCATGGTTTGATATATGCTTACGTGATGATAATGATGATTTTTGATTGATGATTGTGATGATATATAATTGTGATGAGTTTATACGATGACCATGATTATTTATGATTAATGATATTATAAGACTGTGATGAAAATATTGAAGTACCCCATACTTGATGAGATAGTGATGATTCTTAAATATGGTGCTATTAATGGAGTAGTCTAAGCTAACAGGGGGAGAAAATAAATATTGTGAATTGTGAAGTGGAGATTATTTTGTCATCATATAGGTAGGGCCTGACAAGCCTAGTGATTCTGGGGAAGTACAACTGAATGAGCCTGATCGTGGCGGTCTACTGTCGAGCCTTAAGGCAAGATTGTTAGACCTTGGAGGTATTCCGGTGGGGAATTCCTAGGTGACTTGGAGGTAGCACTCCAAATGTCGGGAGCTACCATGCAACACACGTTTACCTCGACTGTCACGTATATGTCTCTCGGGTTGAGTTGAGGGGATCTACGAGGACAGGGCCAAATTGAATTGTCCGTCCACCGAGATGGTGGCATAGTATCATGGCCTCCTAACCAAGTACTTCAGAGTTAGAATGGTACCACATTGTGAAGTAGAGTCTAAGCTCATGCGTAGCATTGCATTTCATTGTGATTGATGTGTTTCAAAGGTAATAATAATTAGATGATTTGATGCACATCATAATGAGATGATTATTTTACTTGAGTGACTTTGATGTTATAGTATGATACTATTTAATTAAATATTTTGATATATCGTAAAGTGATTATGATGCGGTTCTATTATGATTGTTTGCGTGTTCTTCTTACTCATATTATACTATTAACATGATTTCAAAACTCACCTCCTTCGTTGTTTGTGTTTGACTGGCTGGGCCCTGCGTTTGCGAAATCGCAGTTATTACAGGTTAATGAGTCTTGAAGTTCAAGTTTGGGAGGAACCCCGCTCTGATAGGTGATACCGGGAATAAGGGTTTTAATTTGTATTTTACTTATTTAATTTGAATCAAATTTTTGTTTGAAAACCTTAGAAGTACTAATAAGTTTTTAGAATTAAATCAAGTAATTATACTTAAATCAAGTTTATTGAGATTAAATTGTTTTATTTTAGTAATAAAATTTGAATTGGTGCATGTGTACTTTGAGAAACGTGATATCCTAAAATTAGTTACAAAAGATTTTATTTTCTTGAAAATATAATTCTATTTATCCGCTGCAAATTTTATAGGAATATGATAAAAATTATTATATATATTATTGTGGGATTTAGGGTGTCACATTAGTGGTATCAGAGCCTGGTTTGTCCAATCAGGCCGGGTGGGTTGAGTGTCGGTTCAATGGGAGTCAAATGTCAGTCGTGTCAATTGTGTTTTCTTGTGTATTAATTATTTTTACTATCATGTTTTTCTGCTTTTATATTATTGTGTTATTGACATGTGGTATATGCTTTTGTATAATTATACATATATTTGAAGTTACTAATGAACTATACACTTTTTGCTTACTCTAATTGTGTTGTGATTATAAGCTTCTAATTAAGTGACTTAATAAACCATGAAATTATTTGTTAAAATTTGAGTGAAGTTTAATTGTTGACATAACCAAATTAATTACCTTTTGATTAGACTTGTGGTTTTGCGTTTCTAACTTGGATTATTTGCTCTGTTGTTATAGTGGATAGGTAGAAATAATTTTTATTGTCTAGTTATATATTTAAAATTATTAATTTAATGGAGATAATATTAATTATTGATTGATTATGATTATTAATTATTTTCACTATCATGTTTTTATTTGTTATATTATTGTGTTATGTGATGTATGCTTTTGTATTATTGTACATATCTTTGAAGTTAATAATTAACTATTTACTATCTTCTTACTCTAATTGTGTTGTGTTGTGGATTCTAAATTCTTATTTAAGTGATAAAATATAATAGGAAATTATTTCTTAAAATTTAAGTTAATTTGAAATGTTGACATGATTGAGTTAATTAGCTTTTGATTGGATTTGTGTTTATAATTTTATTTTTTTGCTCTTTGTTAGAATGAATAGTTAGAAATAACTTTTTCTATTGATGGGCAGCAGTATGTTTGAAATGATGAATTTAATTGATATGATACTAGTTATTGACTGATAGGCCTTGTCTTTAGTGTCATTACATGATGATTAAATTAAAATTTACAGTATGTTTTACTATGTCTTGTTTTTAAGAAAATTGAAAAGAGTTATTGTTATCTTGGTTTAGGGGGCTGGTATGAATATTGAATCGTGAGGGTGTTGGAATAATTATTTGAAGTGATTGATTTTCTGATTATGATATTATGAACTCATTAGAGTTGAACCCGATGTTAGAGTTTTAGAGTTTAAGAACTCTTCAGTGATTTACAATAGTACTAATGATAAAATGTCTACTAATTGAGAAAGAGAAAAAAAAATTATTAATATTATTATTATTATTATTTTATTGAAATACAATTAAAAAAAAAGGGATGTTTCTTTCTAAACCTTACTTGAATAGAAAATATATCTCTTATGTCTAAAGTTTTAATTTTGACTAGAAAATTTTTATTTCTGATTTTGAATGGATATATATGAAGAAAAAAAAAGAGATCGTGTGATTGTCTTCATTACTATTGTTATTGGTTTTAAGATAATGTTGTAGATATTATTGTCAATTAAAAATCTTGTCTTGAAAAATAGTTATGAAATTTAAAAAATTCAGTTTTATATGGGCACTTAACATGATTTTATCATAAGTGAAAATCACTTGAAAATGTTGATAGTTGTACCTAAATGATTAAAATTTTGACATTGCTTTTGAAATTAATTTATGACATTCATAATGATTTTGAAATACTATAAAATTCATATTATTAGCAATAGTAATTCTTGAATAGTCAAATTTGGTTGAAATTTTATAGTTAGACTTTTAGAAACAAAAATTAAGAAGGGATTAAATTTGATTTATTTATAAAAGGAAATATTTTATGAGTGAATTATTGTTGACTTAATTTAGAAAATTAGATTGTGTTGGAGTTGTGTTGATTCTTAAAATAATAATAAAAATATATATTTATGATGGTTTTATTTAAAATTTAGATTGGTCACACAAGAGAAAAATAATTTACGCCAAGTTTTACTATGTGCTATTTTTTTAAAAAAATAGTAAATAATAATAGTCTAGAAGATTTGTTATAAAAATAGTTTTTTATAAATTACGGAAAAAATATAACTATTTTAGGAGTCTTAATGAATTATAAAACTTTGTATCTAATTTTATATACATGATTTGATTTGATTTCAAAATATAGGTTAAAAACGAGAAAAAAAATTATTTGAAGAGTGCTTAAATATCTTGAGAGGTATTTTGGTGGGAAAGATATTGGTGAAATTTTAGTAATCTTACTGATTTTTAAAAGTATAAAAAAAAATCGTAAGATTTATTAAGAAGTAATCTAAGGAAAAATTTGAAATTATGAAGAAAAATTATTTTATGGTATTAAAAGATTTGTGATCATTTTAAAATAATTTAAGTGTTTGCAATCAAATTTTAGAGTATTGATTAACCCAAAATAATTTAGGTACTACGAGATTTATTTTATTTTTATGATTGTTATATTAACTTGGAGTAAAAATAGTTGCATACTTTACCTACTAATTGAAAAATCTTTGTTTCAATCTTTGTTAAATGATAAAAATTGATTAAAAGAAAAGTTAATTAATTATTTAGTTGTGATCAATTTGTAAATATTGAATTGGTATGAGAATATTCTACATCATGATGTCAATTGATGAATTCGTTATATGCATGTATATGATTATGTAAATATGAAATTGTTTGTGTTTCAAGTGTTCTAATTTTTGGGAATAAGTGTATAGAGTTAGAGTAGTCGAGAGCCGTGGAATAGTTCTATATGTCTTCAATCGAATTATTGAGTGTACGTTGATGTTAGTGTCCTTTCTTTTGTTGTTGTAGCTAGTTGTAAATTACGAATAAATTATTGTGAATGTGTAATTAAGTGAGTTTTTAACTTGAAGTAAGGAGTAGGAGTTGTGGCGCCGCCTTCGCACTCCTGAACCACGTTAAAGATACTTTTAATTATTCATATTTGAATTTGAATGACTCCAGTTATAGTTCCTTAAGTAGTTGACTACATGAGTAGGAGGGACTAGCTACCCCAATGACTCATCGTCAATAAAAGAGACAACGATAACTCATTATTTTGTTATAAGTACCTTTTAATTTTTTTTTAAGTAGTTAAAAAACACATTCATTGTTTATACCAATTGAATTGATTTAATTATTAAATATATGTTATTAGGAAATAGTATCTATATCATTAGTTTTTTTCCTTGATTATATACAGAGTATGTTTTTATAAAGTAATTGATTATAAATTATTATAATATTTTTAAGCTGTTAGATGTGTTTAATATCTTAAAAATTGCTCTATTTGTCAGACCTAAATTAAATTTATTGAATGTTTGGTGGTAGGATTTAGATTTTGTTTTAAGGAGTAAAACTAGTAATATTTGGTTTGAAATAACTAGTTGAAATTGACAACGTACTTGGGATGTGTTTCACTTAACCAAACTGAAGGAACTACATTATTATTGGCAAAATATATATGTTATGTTTTATATGTAAATTACAGTGAGTAACTCTATGATATTTTATTTCATAATTGAATGATGAATGTTATAGACATTTTACTTCATAATTGAAAGATAAATATTGTGTGTTTAATTGATTTATTTTGTCATGTGAGTCTATCATGCTATGTTGATTTTCTACATGTTGTGCTTAATTGGATATTGAATACCTTAAATATATTTATAGACTAAGTTTGAATCTTGAGGGTGATAAGTTGGATATTAGTTCACTCACCGACAATTTCGAGGACGAAATTCTTTAATAGGGGGAGAATTGTAACACCCCAAATTTTATAATAAACTATTTTATTAATTAAATAGAATTTTAAGTAATTAATTTGATGTTAAAATTATTTTAGAATATATGTTGATAAATTTTGTGAATAATTTTCGTGATATGGATGTTTTCTATGATGTGCTGGTTTGATAGATATTATATTTAATGAGAAATATAAATAATAAATATTTTTCTTTATTATTTTACATATTTTTCTAAAAATAAAAGTATTTTAGTGTAATATTTTAGTGTAATATTTTAGTGTAATAAAAGATAAGGGAAGAGAGAGCGTTTGAATTCATGAATACAATATAATTTGAGATGAACAGGAAAAACTTATTTCCCAATTATTCATTCGGGGATCGCTACGTACGGCAGTAGTCCTTTGAGTGATAAATTAATTAATGTTAAAACATGGGAATTGTGAGATTTAAATATGAAATAGAAATATTTATAAGGTGTTGATTGATTTAACTTCGTTAAATGTGTGGTATTGGATATTATTTCGATGTTTGATTTATTTTTATTAAATGTGTGATATTTGAAATGATGGTGATATTAGATGTTGAATGAATTTCATGTATATGTTTGATTTGACGGTTTATGGGTTGTGATGATAAAAGGTGAATTTATTTTGATACGTTTATGTGATTATGATGATGTATAATTGATAGTAACGATGTTATAAATCTGTGACAAGCCGATGTGATGATGCATGCTTGATGATAGTGATGCTATAAATTTGTGATGAGTTTATGTGATGAGATATGATTAATGATAGTGATGGTGTAAATTTGTGATGAGAATATTGAAGTAACCCCATAGTTGGTGAAAGAATTGTGATTTCAATTTGTGTTTGAGATCACGGTCTTAATGGAGTATCATAGGCCAATGAGGGGAGAAAATAAATATTGAGAAATTGTGAAGTGAATATTATTTTGTCATCATATAGGTAGGGCCTAACAAGCCTAGTGATTCCAGGGTAGTACAACTAAATGAGCCTGATCGTGGCGGTCTGCTGTCGAGCCTTAAGGCAAGATTGTTAGACGTTGGAGGAATTCTGTAAGACACTTAATTTTAAATTCTAAATTATACAATTAGGGTATTTTGTGTGAAATTTCTTAGACTTTTAGCACAGTTTTTGGTAATTAGTGGGTTAAATGCCGAAAATATATTTTTGAAAATTGGATTAAAATTATTTGTCGAAGAATAACTTATTTAGGTTACGAAGAATATAATTATGGGCAGTTTTGTTAAAAATATCTCGGGTTGCTAAAAATTGTATTTATCAATTGAGTTGCGACAATGGTAGATATTTTTAACAAAAAGTGGTTTGGGAAGTGATGGGTGAAATGGTAATTTTATGAAATATCTAGATATTTTTAGATATTTGATATATATGTATATATATAAAGAAAAGAAAAGAAATAGAAAGGAAGGAAAAAGGAAGAAAGGAAAACAAAAAGAAAAACATTTCTTTCGCTCTTCTTCCTTCTCCCTGCCTCACGATCCAGTCTTTTTCTTCCATCATTTTCAATTTAATCGTATAAAATTGATAATCAAAATTCAAAGTCCTTGGCCCTAAAATCCCATGCAAAGAAGATGAACTCTAAGGCTTTGTCAGCCGCTGAAGAAACGAAGAAAAGCAAATGGGAAAATCATCGTGAAGAATCAGATGATGAAGAGTTGTACTTGATACAAAATAACATTCATATTTCTCTAACAATAATTTAAAAATTAATTAAGATTTTTGGTTCCAATTTTTTTATATTGTTTTTCTATTATAAGTAAGCCAATAGAGTTAAATTAAAATGTTAGTTGCAACTATTTGTAATATAATTAAAACAACACTCATTTTGTCGTACATTTTTAATATTATATTTTGTATCGTCTTTTGAATGAGTCAACTTAGATTAATTTCTTGCACAATCATTTTAAAAATATAATTACACGATAATACAAGTGATAAAATAGCACGTCTAATATAGTTTTACAGTAGATAATTACATATATTAATATTTATTAAAATTCTTTAAAAATATTGATGCAAAACTTATTTTATGGGCTTTGTTTGTAGGATGGTCTTCATTATGGATTTATTTGTATAATTACTCAAATAAACTCATTTGGAAAAAATACTCTAGAAAAAAAATCAATAACTTATATTATTTTTGAAATTTTAAATATTATTCCCCATAATAATAATATATTAAAGTCTATATATGTTGGGCAACCCGTAGGACACATTCTAGTTTTTATATTTTTTTGTCAAATTTCAATTGGTTGTATCTAGAGGCTGGTGTTTTAGAGGAGTGACCATCCAAGAAATTTTCACAACAAAGTAAAAACTAAATATTTGATATCTTTGTCAAATAGTGGATATGCTAAATCTCAAACAATTATTTCTTGGATCTCTTTTAGTGTCGTTGTAAAACATTTTCACTTAGACATCTAATTAAATTTTACCATATATATTTTTGTGTAGTAGGTTATAAATTAATATTATGACATATAAATTGTGAAAAATCTAATTTTTTTTCCATTAAGCTAAAACTATATGAAAATCTGATTGTACCAAATATTAACTTTTAAGAATTTAATACATAAGTGTTAATCATGTCACATTCCAGAATTGTCCAACATCAATAAATTTCTTATTTACGATTTGAAAATATACTCAAGATGATGTTTTTCAATGATTATAAATACATAACAACATAGTTTGTCAAATCAAACTTAAATATACAAAGAGAAAAACATTATTTATAAGATAAACAAGAAAAATGTCAAAGAGTGAGATGAAAAATGTTGTAATGGTTATAATTATGGCAATGAATCTGTTTATTTTTTCTCTTGCTGATGAAACTTCTTCACTAACAGCACCTCCACTTTAGCCAGCCACTTTAGGATGAAAATAACAATGACAATAAAATCTATGCAATTTATGCATGCTCCTAAATATATATGATCCGGATATAGCCAGCCACTAAGGCGTCCACACAGAAGTCACCCATACCAATGGGAAAAATTAAACCAGCCACTAAGGCGTCCACAAAGATGCATATGACATGTCATGATAATGATAATGATGTTCAAAATATACAAGTCACTAGCCACTTAGGCAACCACAAAGAAGGAAAATCATAACACAAATAATCAGCCACTTAGGCACCACAAAGAAAAACTATTCAAACCCAGATCACCAGCCACTAAGGCAATCACAAGGACAAATCATTCCAGATCAAATTCTTTCACATTATTAAAATAAAAAAATATAAAATTTTCATCAATTTCCTCAAGACATACATTGTCCATAAAAATCACGTTTCAAATTTAAAATACTCAAAGTCAAGAATTAAAATCAAATACATCATAATAAATATATTATTAATTATAACAATATAAAAATTATAACTTTATAATTAAATACTCTAAAACACGTAAAACACTAATTAAATAGTTTCACTACAACCATATTTATCAAGGTATAATAATAAAAATATAATTCTATAATTAATTCGTCAAGATGGATATTACCAAAAAGAAAAACAAAGCATTATAGTTAATTCCTTTACGACAAAATAAAAATTAATATTTTCCTTTTAATACATCCAGACATCATATCAATATTTTACGATTCGCTAACTTAATATCTAGCCTAACTCTGCATGGGGAAAAGCCCTTACCTCGAGTGCTTTCCTTCCAAGTGACACTATATCGTCCTCGAAAATTTCAACAAGATGAAGGAACAAAAGTTTAGAACCTCGATCCGAATGTGAGGGAATGTGGGGGTGGTCGTTTGAGTGACTTAGAAAATATTTGAGATAAATGTAATGTTGGTAATTGCGTGTCTTACGAAGGAGAGGTGTTTGTGACTAATAAAGGAGGTGGGTAATTGATCAGAGAGAAGGAATAATTCCCTTCATTGAGTTTAATTGCCCCCATGAATACGGAATTCAATTGGAATAATCTCATTCAATAGCCAACCGTTAGGAATTAATTGGCATTCATATATTTATTATTGTCAGTTACACATTTGAATGGACACAAGAGTAGTGTGGGTGATTCAATTTTGACTGGGTCAAAATTGACTTGGTCATTGTTCACTCTAAGACAAATATTTTTACGAGTTTTAATTAGTTAATAAAAAAAATTCCAATAATTATTAAATATAAAATTACTTCATCAAATAATCAAACATCTAAGGAATAATTATTCTATTATCGTCACAATAAAACAATAAAGAATAAACAAAACTAATGGTTTTAATTTAATTAATTAAAATAAGGGTGTTACAATACTTACCCCCTTAAAATAGTTTCGTCCTCGAAACTAAGAGGTATCTAGAAGGTCTGGGTAAAGCTCCTTCATCTTCTCCTCCAACTCCCAAGTGGCATCCCCAGTCGCCTGGTTCCAAATCACCTTAACCAATGGAATTTCCCTTCCCCTTAAATGTTTGGTAGTTCTGTCTGCGATGCTTATCGGTGGGACCTCGAAGGTAAGATTCTCCTTCAATTGAATATCATCTAGCGTAATAATATGGGATGGATCTGCCATGTACTTCCTCAATTGTGACACATGGAACACATCATGCAAATTGGCCAAATTCGGTGGTAAAGCTATTTGATAAGCCACTGGACCCACACGTCGAAGAATTTGGTATGGTCCAATAAACTTAGGAGTAAGCTTCTTTGACTTCAATGCCCTACCAACTCCGGTAGTGGGTGTCACTCTCAAGAATACATGTTCATCCTCTTGAAATTCCAAAGGCCTCCTATGTCGATCAGCATAACTCTTCTGCCTGCTCTGTGCTGTCCTCATCCGCTCTTGAATCTGACGCACCTTCTCTGTAGTCTGTTGCACCAACTCTGGCCCTATGATCAAGTTTTCACCATCTTGATACCAACACAATGGAGTTTGGCATTTGCGCCCATACAAAGCCTCGTACGGTGCCATCCCGATGCTCGCATGATAACTATTGTTATAGGTAAATTCAACAAGAGGCAATAGATCATCCCAACTTCCTCGATCATCTAATGCACAAGCTCTTAGCAAATCCTCTAATGTCTGAATAGTCCTTTCAGTTTGACCATCGGTTTGAGGGTGGTAGGCGGAACTCAATCTCAATTTAGTACCTAATGCCTCATGTAATGCTTCCCACAAACGAGAAGTGAACTTTGGATCTCTATCAGACACAATGCTAGATGGTATCCCGTGTAATCTAATAATTTCAGCAACGTAAATCTCTGCAAGTTTAGACACATTGTAAGTTGTCCTTACAGGTATGAAATGGGCGGATTTCGTGAGCCTATCAATAATCACCCAAATGGAGTCAAATTTCTTCTGAGTCTTAGGTAATGCCACCACAAAGTCCATAGATATGCTATCCCATTTCCACACTGGTACATCTAATGACTGCAACAATCCAACAGGTTTTTGGTGTTCAACCTTAGCCTTTTGGCAAGTCAGGCAAGACGCCACATATTCTGCCACTCGTTTCTTCATTCCTGGCCACCAAAATTTGTGCTTCAAGTCTTTATACATCTTCGTAGTACCAGGGTGAATACTCAGTTTGCTCTTGTGGGCCTCATCCAAAATAGTTTTCCTCAACTCTGCATTATTGGGCACACAAATACGTTTATTACACCACAAAATGTTATCTGGATCTATTTCAAATTCTGAAGCCTTGCCGGTCTCAACCAATTTTCGTCGAGCCTGAATAGCCTCATCAGTCGCTTGAAGGGCTTTAATCTCATTCATTAGTTTATTATCTATGATGATCATTCCACATTGTACTTTTCCTGACACGGAATCCAAATTCAGATCCAAGTCACGAAAATTCTCTAACAACTCTAACCCTTTCAATGTTATAGATGACAAATGGGCTCGCTTTCTACTCAAGGCATCAGCCACCACATTGGCTTTTCCTGGGTGATAGTGCAGCGTAAACTCATAATCCTTGATAAACTCCATCCATCTCCGTTGTCGGATATTGAACTCCTTCTGGTCGAACAAGTATTTCAAACTTTTATGATCACTGTATACATCAAAATTGCATCCATACAGATAGTGCCTCCAAATCTTTAGTGCAAAAACTATTGCAGCCAACTCCATGTCATGTGTAGGATAGTGTTTCTCATGCACCTTCAACTGTCTTGAAGCATATGCTACCACTTGTTTGTTCTGCATAAGTACACAACCCAACCCTTGTAAAGAAGCGTCACAATAAACTTCATATGGTTCTTCTGGTTGTGGCAACACCAACACCGGTGAAGTAGTTAGTTTCTCCTTCATCATCTGAAAACTCTTCTCACATTCCTCTGTCCATGCATAAATGTGATTCTTTTTGGTGAGTTGTGTCAACGGCGCTGCAATCTTGGCAAAGCCCTCAATGAATCTCCTATAATATCCAACCAAGCCCAAAAACTTCTAATCTCTGTAACGGTCTGTGGTTGTTTCCATGCCACCACGGCCTCTACTTTAGTTGGATCGACAGCGATACCTTCCCTTGAAATGACATGTCCCAAGAATTTCACCTCTTCCAGCCAGAATTCACATTTTCCCAGATTAGCATACAATTGCTTGTCCTTCAAGACTTGCAAAACTTGACGTAGGTGAACTTCATGTTCCTCTCGGCTCTTAGAATAAATCAATATGTCATCAATGAAGACCACTACAAATCTGTCTAAGAAGGGGTGAAATATACGATTCATGTAATCCATGAAAATAGCTGGTGCATTGGTGACACCAAAAGGCATCACCAAATACTCAAAGTGCCCATAACGAGTTCTGAATGCTGTTTTAGGGATGTCTTCTTCCTTTACCCGAATCTGATGGTACCCCGACTTCAAATCAATCTTTGAAAATATGATTGCTCCTTTGAGTTGGTCCATTAAGTCATCAATGCGTGGCAAGGGGTACCTATTTTTGATGGTGACTTTGTTAAGCTGGCGGTAATCGACACAAAGTCTAGATCTTCCATCCTTCTTCTTCACTAGGAGCACTGGTGCTCCCCAAGGTGAGACACTCGGTCGTATAAACTGTTTAGACAAAAGGTCCTCCAACTGATTTTTCAACTCTGACAATTCCGACGGAGACATTCTATATGGGGCAATAGAAATAGGTCCTGTGCCCGGAGTCACATCAATTGAGAATTCAATATCACGAACTGGGGGTAATCCTGGTACATCCGACGGAAATACCTCTGGAAAATCTTCAACCACACGTATCCCGTCTACCTCTACCTCTAGCTTCATACTGACTGAGTTGAGGAAAACACATTTTTGAACTCCCCCTTGCAAAGAGAAGTTCAATTTATTTGTATCGAGGAATCGAGAAACACCTGGGTCTGGGAATATCACAGACTTACGAGCACAATCCAATAAAACATAATGGCTTGACAACCAATCCATCCCAAGGATCACTCCCACATGCTTCAGGGGAATACAAATCAAATCAACATTGAATCTCATATCAAACACAATCAACGGACATTGCAAGCAAGCCGTATTACATTTCACCGATTCGGTAGAAGGTAGGGTAACCACCAAATCAAATGGCAAGGTAGTAACAACAAGTTGGAGCGAATCCACCCAATCCAATGAAATGAACGAGTGTGTTGCCCCGGAATCATATATTACATTAAGTGATTTTCCAGCAATCAAACACTCACCTTGGATAAGTTCAGAGGAAGATGGAGCTTCTTCCCCATTGATATGGTAGACACGTCCCTTGGCAGTAGGGCGTGCAAAATTTTCGTTGATTTTGTTGCGGTTAACAGCTCTGTCTTCCTTCCGTTCAGGGCATTCATTTGCAAAGTGGTCTGGCTTCTGACAAATGTAACAAACCCTTGGTCTGATTGGACACTCAGATATCTTGTGTCCCTCCCTGTTGCAGCGAAAACACCTAATAGGGTATGTCTGGTTCTGACTTGGAGTTCTTTGCCCTTGACCTTCCCCGTCTTGAGGTCGAGGTTGATCTCTAGCATTCCCCGGTGGTCGGACATATGGCTTGTGTTGTTGATGTTTTTTGCCCCTATTATGTTGGTCGTTATGCCCCTGTTTAAAATATTAACATTTAGGGGTAAATATTAACATTTAGAGTCCAAGCTTATAACTCTCATAATATGGATGGATTTAAATCTCTACCTGAGGTCTGATGGGTCCACCTACTGTGCCCCTATTCAGACGACTCTGTTTCATTTGCTCCACTTTCTTGCACTTCTCCACTAACACTTGGTATTGACGTATCTCCAAGGGCCCCACTAACTCCTTAATCTCATACTTAAGCCCGCTTTCGAACCGCTCACACATGTATTCTTCATCTACCTGATTTATGAAATAGCGGAAGTGCTTTGCTAGGGACTCAAACTTTGCCGCATATTCTGCTATCGTGAGATTCCCTTGATACAACTTCAGAAATTGGGCCTCCTTCTCAGCCCTAGCACTTTTCGGGAAGTATTTATCTAGGAACTTATTCCTGAAAGCCTCCCAGGTCAGCTCTTCATGATTTGTCTCCATCATTTTCTTCGCCCCTCGCCACCAGTATTCAGCTTCACCAACCATTAAATAGGTCGCATACTCCACTTTCGCATTATCAGGGCAGTGTAGGATCTCAAAGATCTTCTCGATTTCTTGCAGCCAATGATCAGCCTTATCGGGGTCGTGCTCTCCTTTGAACTTAGGCGGATCTTGTCGACGAAATTCATTCAATGCTCTTGCTGCACTAGCTGCTTCATCCCTCTGGTCCCTCTGTGCATCTCGTTGGGCCTGGACCGCAGCTTGTTGGGTCATTGCAGCAGCCATTGCATTCATGGCTTGGATCACTTCAGTCATATCGTTCCTTCTTTGGGGGACCAATCGGTTTGTTCGACGAGACATAGCGCTTCCTAAAATCATCTAATTAGAAAAATATTCTAATATAATTTTAACTTTAGGGTAGTATGAAAGTTGAACACTATATAGTAGGTCCGGTTTATACAACAAGTCGTGTTTTTAAGGGGTTCCCAGGAAAGAGAGGTGGGTCAATGGACCACTTAATAACCAAGTCTTTCCTTAGCCAGAATCCCTTAAATACAACTCTTTATGTATTATCCTTCCCTTCTATTGTGCGGATCATACAATTATACCTAATTTAGTGTTTAGAACATTGTCTTAATTACAAATATTTAGATTATATGATGAAAACTCAATAATTTTAAATCATAGTAATAAACACATAATTCACATCAATAATTACTGTTTGATTAAATTAAAATTGTTTCAAATCATGTGATTAATAACTTAATACATATTTTTCATCATAATTATTCCAAGAAGTTAGATAATTAAATTCACATAATGAAATTTAAATCATTAATGACATAAAATAGTTAGAAAATCAAAATTTGTATGAATAAGAGGTAGAAAGTCTAAAATTAATAAAATAAACAATCATACAATAAAAGAAAAAAATCATAAAGATTATAAAATGTAACAACTTAAAAATTGTAAAAATATAAAAAAAATGTCAATGAAGCATGCAAGTAGATATAGAGATTTCAAGTTTAAACACAATTAAATATATCATTAAATCAAATATTTAACACATATTTTTAATGACAAACATTAATGGAGGTTATACAATTAATGACACACAATAAAGATTTAAGTGATATTTAATAATTATAAAATGAATAATTAACATATTTAAGGGCATTTAATAGAGATTTAAGTAGTTTCTAAAATTCAAATTCTTAAACAACTAAATGCACCAATAAATCAAATATTTAATGACAAAAATTCGTGTAGGTTATACAATTTATGACACATAATACAATTTAATTAATATTTAATGATCATAAAATCAAGAATTAACATATTTAATGGCACTTAATAGAAATTTAAGTAATACCTAAAATTCGAATTATTACACAACTAAATACACCATTAAATCAAATATTTAATGATTAAAATTAGTGTAGGTTATACAATTAATGACACATAATAAAAATTTAGGTAAAATTCAATAATTAGAAAATTAAGCAATTAACCTATTTAGTGACACTTAATAGAAAACAATTAAATGCACCATTAAATAAAATATTTAAGACATATTCTTAATGTCAAAAATTAATGTACGTTATACAATTAATGATACCTAATAGAAGTTTAAGTAAATTCAATAATTAGAAAAATTAAACAATTAACATATTTAATGACACTTAATACGAATTTAAGAAATTTTTTAAAAATTCAAATTTAATGAGGTTACAAAATCAATAACACATAATAGAAATTTAAGTAATTAGTAGAATTTCAATTTCAAATAGGTTACATGATTAATGACGTAATAAAAGTTAAAATAATTAATAAAATTCAATTTCAAGAAGGTACATAATTAATGACAAATAATAGGCAACTTAAATAATTGATAAAACTCAAATAATTAGAAAATTAAACGAGGCATTTAAATAATTGATAAAACTCAAATAATTAGAAAATTAAACAATTAACATAAACAAAATCATAGAAAACATGCGACATACACGAAGCGTCCCACCCCACTAAAGTCCGAGAATTAATGCTCTGATACCACATTGTAACGCCCCGGATTTTGATCCAAGACATTACTCAAAAATGTTTATTTTCTTTCAACACAATTTTTTTTTTTATCATATAATAAAATTTCACTAGGAGATAGTTTGATTTCACTTTAAGAAAGAAAGTAATGCAATTTACTTGATATTATTATTATTGCAAAGAAAATTTAATAATTATAGAAAATGTCCACTTATTAAATAGAATAATTTAGGTTTTTCCTAGCGGAAGGACCCCGCCTCCGCATTTCTATTTAAAATCGGCCATAAAGGTAAATAACTAAAAAATTCAAATAAAAGTGTACCACATCAATCTTATCACTACAAATATTATTTTTATTTATTTATTAAAATACCCATTTTTCCCACGTGCGCGCGCCAAGCAAACGTCATTAATGCAATTCTTCAAAATCTTTAGTACCTAAATGTTGGTGTAAGGGGTCAGTTCATCCCACAACAAAATCAAACCAAACAGTAAATTAACAACCATAAAATAAAAATATAAAATCTTTTTGTAATAAAAGGTTTATAGAAATAATATTAATTTTTTTATGATTCGCAAGAGTGTATGAATAGTATTGAAATATATAAATCACTCAAAGAATAACTCACTTTAGGATGAAAATAACAATGACAATAAAATCTATGCAATTTATGCATGCTCCTAAATATATATGATCCGGATATAGCCAGCCACTAAGGCGTCCACACAGAAGTCACCCATACCAATGGGAAAAATGAAACCAGCCACTAAGGCGTCCACAAAGATGCATATGACATGTCATGATAATGATAATGATGTTCAAAATATACAAGTCACTAGCCACTTAGGCAACCACAAAGAAGGAAAATCATAACACAAATAATCAGCCACTTAGGCACCACAAAGAAAAACTATTCAAACCCAGATCACCAGCCACTAAGGCAATCACAAGGACAAATCATTCCAGATCAAATTCTTTCACATTATTAAAATAAAAAAATATAAAATTTTCATCAATTTCCTCAAGACATACATTGTCCATAAAAAAATCACGTTTTAAATTTAAAATACCCAAAGTCAAGAATTAAAATCAAATACATCATAATAAATATATTATTAATTATAACAATATAAAAATTATAACTTTATAATTAAATACTCTGAAACACGTAAAACACTAAATAGTTTCACTACAACCATGTTTATCAAGGTATAATAATAAAAATATAATTCTATAATTAATTCGTCAAGATGGATATTACCAAAAAGAAAAACAAAGCATTATAGTTAATTCCTTTACGACAAAATAAAAATTAATATTTTTCTTTTAATACATCCAGACATCATATCAATATTTTACGATTCGCTAACTTAATATCTAGCCTAACTCTGCATGGGGAAAAGCCCTTACCTCGAGTGCTTTCCTTCCAAGTGACACTATATCGTCCTCGAAAATTTCAACAAGATGAAGGAACAAAAGTTTAGAACCTCGATCCGAATGTGAGGGAATGTGGGGGTGGTCGTTTGAGTGACTTAGAAAATATTTGAGATAAATGTAATGTTGGTAATGGCGTGTCTTACGAAGGAGAGGTGTTTGTGACTAATAAAGGAGGTGGGTAATTGATCAGAGAGAAGGAATAATTCCCTTCATTGAGTTTAATTGCCCCCATGAATACGGAATTCAATTGGAATAATCTCATTCAATAGCCAACCGTTAGGAATTAATTGGCATTCATATATTTATTATTGTCAGTTACACATTTGAATGGACACAAGAGTAGTGTGGGTGATTCAATTTTGACTGGGTCAAAATTGACTTGGTCATTGTTCACTCTAAGACAAATATTTTTACGAGTTTTAATTAGTTAATAAAAAAAATTCCAATAATTATTAAATATAAAATTACTTCATCAAATAATCAAACATCTAAGGAATAATTATTCTATTATCGTCACAATAAAACAATAAAGAATAAACAAAACTAATGGTTTTAATTTAATTAATTAAAATAAGGGTGTTACATACCCAATTAATGAAATACTTTTAGGCGCGCTTGACTGATGTTAAGTATGCACGTAGTTATATTTCAATTATTTATAGCTATTTTCTATTTTTAGTTATTTTTTTTACTAATAATTATCTTGAGATAGTAGTGATATTTTGTTTGATTTACTTTATATATACTTGTTATGACATTGTGATTTTATACATATTTATTAAGATCTAATAATTAATATAAAATGTTGATGTTATATTTATTTATTTTATAATTTTGACTATTCTCTAATGATGGTAATATTTTAATTTCTGTATTTGAAAAAAATAAATATTATTATACGGATTATTTTAAATATGACATTTTTGGTTACTAATGTATTTTAAAAGATTAATTATTTTTTTATAAATTATTAGTATTGAAATAGTAATAATGTTTTATTAATGAAATTGTGTTTTAAAAAAATTAAAAAATAAAAATTGTAAAACATAAAAGGAAACCACTAGGTTTGATTCATGTACAAACTCTAATTGTTAATAAAATAAAACAAACAAAAACGGGAGGGGAGTTGGAAGGGCAGCAGTAAAACCAAAGTGGAAACACAAAAATAACCCTATCGTTTGACACCAGTGATCGATAACTGTTCCAGAAAACTTTCTCAGTTTTTGTCCAAATTTGAGTATGTTATTTCATTCATTTCACTTGTCATTTAAACATAATTTTCTAGATTTTTAACTACCCCAATTTCTAGATTTTTAACTACCCCAATTTCTAAATATGTACTCAAACATGTAAGAAAATATCATATTAATTACCAACTCACATATACACTTAAAATCATATAAAATCTTGTTCTTTAAAATATTACACTAAAATACTTTTATTTTTAGAAAAATATGTAAAATAATAAAGAAAAATATTTATTATTTATATTTCTCATTAAATATAATATCTATCAAACCAGCACATCATAGAAAACATCCATATCACGAAAATTATTCACAAAATTTATCAACATATATTCTAAAATAATTTTAACATCAAATTAATTACTTAAAATTCTATTTAATTAATAAAATAGTTTATTATAAAATTTGGGGTGTTACACAATTTCTCTTTAAAATACCCGACTTCTTCGTTAGTAACATTCGTTATTTTGCACCGTTCTCCTTCACAGTAAGTCGGATTTGAGTGAAACCAACGCCAAAACGATTGTGTGAAAAGTGGCTATATTATCCACTAAATAGGTTTTTGATTTATGGTAATTTTCCTTGACCGAATTTCGAATTTAGTTTTGAGTGTATCTTCTCATAATTTATTTTTAACGTTTACCCATAAACAATTGAGTTAGATCGATTGAAGGACAAAGAGTCAATGAACAAAGGTTGTTTGCTCGTAGAATCGTATTCGTGTGTGTAAGCTTCAAAATAAGATAAGGGAAGAGAGAGCGTTTGAATTCATGAATACAATATAATTTGAGATGAACAGGAAAAACTTATTTCCCAATTATTCATTCGGGGATCGCTACGTACG
Organism: Cicer bijugum; assembly: GCA_037974875.1. Classification (NCBI taxonomy): domain Eukaryota; kingdom Viridiplantae; phylum Streptophyta; class Magnoliopsida; order Fabales; family Fabaceae; genus Cicer; species Cicer bijugum. Next base: position 12,593,938 of record JBBPBT010001178.1, read on the forward strand.
GCAGTAGTCCTTTGAGTGATAAATTAATTAATGTTAAAACATGGGAATTGTGAGATTTAAATATGGAATAGAAATATTTATAAGGTGTTGATTGATTTAACTTCGTTAAATGTGTGGTATTGGATATTATTTCGATGATTGATTTATTTTTATTAAATGTGTGATATTTGAAATGATTGTGATATTAGATGTTGAATGAATTTCATGTATATGTTTGATTTGAAGGTTTATGGGTTGTGATGACAAAAGGTGAATTTATTTTGATACGTTTATGTGATTATGATGATGTATAATTGATAGTAACGATGTTATAAATCTGTGACAAGCCTATGTGATGATGCATGCTTGATGATAGTGATGCTATAAATTTGTGATGAGTTTATGTGATGAGATATGATTAATGATAGTGATGGTGTAAATTTGTGATGAGAATATTGAAGTAACCCCATAGTTGGTGAAAGAATTGTGATTTCAATTTGTGTTTGAGATCACGGTCTTAATGGAGTATCATAGGCCAACGAGGGGAGAAAATAAATATTGAGAAATTGTGAAGTGAATATTATTTTGTCATCATATAGGTAGGGCCTAACAAGCCTAGAGATTCCAGGGTAGTACAACTAAATGAGCCTGATCGTGGCGGTCTGCTGTCAAGCCTTAAGGCAAGATTGTTAGACGTTGGAGGAATTCTGTAAGACCCTTAATTTTAAATCCTAAATTATACAATTAGGGTATTTTGTGTGGAATTTCTTAGACTTTTAGCACAGTTTTTGGTAATTAGTGGGTTAAATGCCGAAAATATATTTTTGAAAATTGGATTAAAATTATTTGTCGAAGAATAACTTATTTAGGTTACGAAGAATATAATTATGGGCAGTTTTGTTAAAAATATCTCGGGTTGCTAAAAATTGTATTTATCAATTGAGTTGCGACAATGGTAGATATTTTTAACAAAAAGTGGTTTGGGAAGTGATGGGTGAAATGGTAATTTTATGAAATATCTAGATATTTTTAGATATTTGATATATATGTATATATATAAAGAAAAGAAAAGAAATAGAAAGGAAGGAAAAAGGAAGAAATTAAAACAAAAAGAAAAACATTTCTTTCGCTCTTCTTCCTTCTCCCTGCCTCGCGATCCAGTCTTCTTCTTCCATCATTTTCAATTTAATCGTATAAAATTGATAATCAAAATTCAAAGTCCTTGGCCCTAAAATCCCATGCAAAGAAGATGAACTCTAAGGCTTTGTCAGCCGCTGAAGAAACGAAGAAAAGCAAATGGGAAAATCATCGTGAAGAATCAGATGATGAAGAGTTGTACTTGATACAAAATAACATTCATATTTCTCTAACAATAATTTAAAAATTAATTAAGATTTTTGGTTCCAATTTTTTTATATTGTTTTTCTATTATAAGTAAGCCAATAGAGTTAAATTAAAATGTTAGTTGCAACTATTTGTAATATAATTAAAACAACACTCATTTTGTCTTACATTTTTAATATTATATTTTGTATCGTCTTTTGAATGAGTCAACTTAGATTAATTTCTTGCACAATCATTTTAAAAATATAATTACACGATAATACAAGTGATAAAATAGCACGTCTAATATAGTTTTAAAGTAGATAATTACATATATTAATATTTATTAAAATTCTTTAAAAATATTGATGCAAAACTTATTTTATGGGCTTTGTTTGTAGGATGGTCTTCATTATGGATTTATTTGTATAATTACTCAAATAAACTCATTTGGAAAAAATACTCTAGAAAAAAAATCAATAACTTATATTATTTTTGAAATTTTAAATATTATTCACCATAATAATAATATATTAAAGTCTATATATGCTGCGCAACCCGTAGGACACATTCTAGTTTTTATATTTTTTTGTCAAATTTCAATTGGTTGTATCTAGAGGCTGGTGTTTTAGAGGAGTGACCATCCATGAAATTTTCACAACAAAGTAAAAACTAAATATTTGATATCTTTGTCAAATAGTGGATATGCTAAATCTCAAACAATTATTTCTTGGATCTCTTTTAGTGTCGTTGTAAAACATTTTCACTTAGACATCTAATTAAATTTTACCATATATATTTTTGTGTAGTAGGTTATAAATTAATATTATGACATATAAATTGTGAAAAATCTAATTTTTTTTCCATTAAGCTAAAACTATATGAAAATCTGATTGTACCAAATATTAACTTTTAAGCATTTAATACATAAGTGTTAATCATGTCACATTCCAGAATTGTCCAACATCAATAAATTTCTTATTTACGATTTGAAAATATACTCAAGATGATGTTTTTCAATGATTATAAATACATAACAACATAGTTTGTCAAATCAAACTTAAATATACAAAGAGAAAAACATTATTTATAAGATAAACAAGAAAAATGTCAAAGAGTGAGATGAAAAATGTTGTAATGGTTATAATTATGGCAATGAATCTGTTTATTTTTTCTCTTACCGGTGAAACTTCTTCACTAACAGCACCTCCACCTGAAAATGCAGATAGTAGAATCGGTGTATTGATTTGTCTTGGCAAGTGTGGTTTGAAATGTGCAAGTGAAGTAAGAAATCCTATATCATTTGCATCTTGTCTTACTACTTGTAAATTAAATTGTCAAAATAACTCATCACAAAGTGCATATGATTGTACTACAAATTGTGCTTAATCCAAGTCCAACAATATTGGTATTGGTATGTTTATACTTTCTCTCTTTTATTTTATATATTGGTATGATTATCTATTTAATATTATAAATTAATAGGGTTGACTTAAATCATGATGTTTCTTACGTATTGGTGTTTTATTTTTTCAGATGCACATGCGATTGATGGAATCGTGAATTCATGCTTAGAAACTTGCAAGGTCAAATAATGTATATTACTACAAGATATTTTAAAGAAAAATATTATATACGATTTTACGTGAATATACGTGTACCCTGTAACGCCCCGGATTTTGATCCAAGACATTACTCAAAAATGTTTATTTTCTTTCAACACAATTTTTTTTTTTATCATATAATAAAATTTCACTAGGAGATAGTTTGATTTCACTTTAAGAAAGAAAGTAATGCAATTTACTTGATATTATTATTATTGCAAAGAAAATTTAATAATTATAGAAAATGTCCACTTATTAAATAGAATAATTTAGGTTTTTCCTAGCGGAAGGACCCCGCCTCCGCATTTCTATTTAAAATCGGCCATAAAGGTAAATAACTAAAAAATTCAAATAAAAGTGTACCACATCAATCTTATCACTACAAATATTATTTTTATTTATTTATTAAAATACCCATTTTTCCCACGTGCGCGCGCCAAGCAAACGTCATTAATGCAATTCTTCAAAATCTTTAGTACCTAAATGTTGGTGTAAGGGGTCAGTTCATCCCACAACAAAATCAAACCAAACAGTAAATTAACAACCATAAAATAAAAATATAAAATCTTTTTGTAATAAAAGATTTATAGAAATAATATTAATTTTTTTATGATTCGCAAGAGTGTATGAATAGTATTGAAATATATAAATCACTCAAAGAATAACTCACTTTAGGATGAAAATAACAATGACAATAAAATCTATGCAATTTATGCATGCTCCTAAATATATATGATCCGGATATAGCCAGCCACTAAGGCGTCCACACAGAAGTCACCCATACCAATGGGAAAAATGAAACCAGCCACTAAGGCGTCCACAAAGATGCATATGACATGTCATGATAATGATAATGATGTTCAAAATATACAAGTCACTAGCCACTTAGGCAACCACAAAGAAGGAAAATCATAACACAAATAATCAGCCACTTAGGCACCACAAAGAAAAACTATTCAAACCCAGATCACCAGCCACTAAGGCAATCACAAGGACAAATCATTCCAGATCAAATTCTTTCACATTATTAAAATAAAAAATATAAAATTTTCATCAATTTCCTCAAGACATACATTGTCCATAAAAATCACGTTTCAAATTTAAAATACTCAAAGTCAAGAATTAAAATCAAATACATCATAATAAATATATTATTAATTATAACAATATAAAAATTATAACTTTATAATTAAATACTCTAAAACACGTAAAACACTAATTAAATAGTTTCACTACAACCATATTTATCAAGGTATAATAATAAAAATATAATTCTATAATTAATTCGTCAAGATGGATATTACCAAAAAGAAAAACAAAGCATTATAGTTAATTCCTTTACGACAAAATAAAAATTAATATTTTCCTTTTAATACATCCAGACATCATATCAATATTTTACGATTCGCTAACTTAATATCTAGCCTAACTCTGCATGGGGAAAAGCCCTTACCTCGAGTGCTTTCCTTCCAAGTGACACTATATCGTCCTCGAAAATTTCAACAAGATGAAGGAACAAAAGTTTAGAACCTCGATCCGAATGTGAGGGAATGTGGGGGTGGTCGTTTGAGTGACTTAGAAAATATTTGAGATAAATGTAATGTTGGTAATGGCGTGTCTTACGAAGGAGAGGTGTTTGTGACTAATAAAGGAGGTGGGTAATTGATCAGAGAGAAGGAATAATTCCCTTCATTGAGTTTAATTGCCCCCATGAATACGGAATTCAATTGGAATAATCTCATTCAATAGCCAACCGTTAGGAATTAATTGGCATTCATATATTTATTATTGTCAGTTACACATTTGAATGGACACAAGAGTAGTGTGGGTGATTCAATTTTGACTGGGTCAAAATTGACTTGGTCATTGTTCACTCTAAGACAAATATTTTTACGAGTTTTAATTAGTTAATAAAAAAAATTCCAATAATTATTAAATATAAAATTACTTCATCAAATAATCAAACATCTAAGGAATAATTATTCTATTATCGTCACAATAAAACAATAAAGAATAAACAAAACTAATGGTTTTAATTTAATTAATTAAAATAAGGGTGTTACATACCCAATTAATGAAATACTTTTAGGCGCGCTTGACTGATGTTAAGTATGCACGTAGTTATATTTCAATTATTTATAGCTATTTTCTATTTTTAGTTATTTTTTTTACTAATAATTATCTTGAGATAGTAGTGATATTTTGTTTGATTTACTTTATATATACTTGTTATGACATTGTGATTTTATACATATTTATTAAGATCTAATAATTAATATAAAATGTTGATGTTATATTTATTTATTTTATAATTTTGACTATTCTCTAATGATGGTAATATTTTAATTTCTGTATTTGAAAAAAATAAATATTATTATACGGATTATTTTAAATATGACATTTTTGGTTACTAATGTATTTTAAAAGATTAATTATTTTTTTATAAATTATTAGTATTGAAATAGTAATAATGTTTTATTAATGAAATTGTGTTTTAAAAAAATTAAAAAATAAAAATTGTAAAACATAAAAGGAAACCACTAGGTTTGATTCATGTACAAACTCTAATTGTTAATAAAATAAAACAAACAAAAACGGGAGGGGAGTTGGAAGGGCAGCAGTAAAACCAAAGTGGAAACACAAAAATAACCCTATCGTTTGACACCAGTGATCGATAACTGTTCCAGAAAACTTTCTCAGTTTTTGTCCAAATTTGAGTATGTTATTTCATTCATTTCACTTGTCATTTAAACATAATTTTCTAGATTTTTAACTACCCCAATTTCTCTTTAAAATACCCGACTTCTTCGTTAGTAACATTCGTTATTTTGCACCGTTCTCCTTCACAGTAAGTCGGATTTGAGTGAAACCAACGCCAAAACGATTGTGTGAAAAGTGGCTATATTATCCACTAAATAGGTTTTTGATTTATGGTAATTTTCCTTGACCGAATTTCGAATTTAGTTTTGAGTGTATCTTCTCATAATTTATTTTTAACGTTTACCCATAAACAATTGAGTTAGATCGATTGAAGGACAAAGAGTCAATGAACAAAGGTTGTTTGCTCGTAGAATCGTATTCGTGTGTGTAAGCTTCAAAATAAGATAAGGGAAGAGAGAGCGTTTGAATTCATGAATACAATATAATTTGAGATGAACAGGAAAAACTTATTTCCCAATTATTCATTCGGGGATCGCTACGTACGGCAGTAGTCCTTTGAGTGATAAATTAATTAATGTTAAAACATGGGAATTGTGAGATTTAAATATGGAATAGAAATATTTATAAGGTGTTGATTGATTTAACTTCGTTAAATGTGTGGTATTGGATATTATTTCGATGATTGATTTATTTTTATTAAATGTGTGATATTTGAAATGATTGTGATATTAGATGTTGAATGAATTTCATGTATATGTTTGATTTGAAGGTTTATGGGTTGTGATGATAAAAGGTGAATTTATTTTGATACGTTTATGTGATTATGATGATGTATAATTGATAGTAACGATGTTATAAATCTGTGACAAGCCTATGTGATGATGCATGCTTGATGATAGTGATGCTATAAATTTGTGATGAGTTTATGTGATGAGATATGATTAATGATAGTGATGGTGTAAATTTGTGATGAGAATATTGAAGTAACCCCATAGTTGGTGAAAGAATTGTGATTTCAATTTGTGTTTGAGATCACGGTCTTAATGGAGTATCATAGGCCAACGAGGGGAGAAAATAAATATTGAGAAATTGTGAAGTGAATATTATTTTGTCATCATATAGGTAGGGCCTAACAAGCCTAGTGATTCCAGGGTAGTATAACTAAATGAGCCTGATCGTGGCGGTCTGCTGTCGAGCCTTAAGGCAAGATTGTTAGACGTTGGAGGAATTCTGTAAGACCCTTAATTTTAAATCCTAAATTATACAATTAGGGTATTTTGTGTGGAATTTCTTAGACTTTTAGCACAGTTTTTGGTAATTAGTGGGTTAAATGCCGAAAATATATTTTTGAAAATTAGATTAAAATTATTTGTCGAAGAATAACTTATTTAGGTTACGAAGAATATAATTATGGGCAGTTTTGTTAAAAATATCTCGGGTTGCTAAAAATTGTATTTATCAATTGAGTTGCGACAATGGTAGATATTTTTAACAAAAAGTGGTTTGGGAAGTGATGGGTGAAATGGTAATTTTATGAAATATCTAGATATTTTTAGATATTTGATATATATGTATATATATAAAGAAAAGAAAAGAAATAGAAAGGAAGGAAAAAGGAAGAAATTAAAACAAAAAGAAAAACATTTCTTTCGCTCTTCTTCCTTCTCCCTGCCTCGCGATCCAGTCTTCTTCTTCCATCATTTTCAATTTAATCGTATAAAATTGATAATCAAAATTCAAAGTCCTTGGCCCTAAAATCCCATGCAAAGAAGATGAACTCTAAGGCTTTGTCAGCCGCTGAAGAAACGAAGAAAAGCAAATGGGAAAATCATCGTGAAGAATCAGATGATGAAGAGTTGTACTTGATACAAAATAACATTCATATTTCTCTAACAATAATTTAAAAATTAATTAAGATTTTTGGTTCCAATTTTTTTATATTGTTTTTCTATTATAAGTTAGCCAATAGAGTTAAATTAAAATGTTAGTTGCAACTATTTGTAATATAATTAAAACAACACTCATTTTGTCGTACATTTTTAATATTATATTTTGTATCGTCTTTTGAATGAGTCAACTTAGATTAATTTCTTGCACAATCATTTTAAAAATATAATTACACGATAATACAAGTGATAAAATAGCACGTCTAATATAGTTTTACAGTAGATAATTACATATATTAATATTTATTAAAATTCTTTAAAAATATTGATGCAAAACTTATTTTATGGGCTTTGTTTGTAGGATGGTCTTCATTATGGATTTATTTGAATAACTACTCAAATAAACTCATTTGGAAAAAATACTCTAGAAAAAAAATCAATAACTTATATTATTTTTGAAATTTTAAATATTATTCACCTTGATAATAATATATTAAAGTCTATATATCATGCGCAACACGTAGGACACATTCTAGTTTTTATATTTTTTTGTCAAATTTTAATTGGTTGTATCTAGAGGCTGGTGTTTTAAAGGAGTGACCATCCAAGAAATTTTCACAACAAAGTAAAAACTAAATATTTGATATCTTTGTCAAATAGTGGATATGCTAAATCTCAAACAATTATTTCTTGGATCTCTTTTAGTGTCGTTGTAAAACATTTTCACTTAGACATCTAATTAAATTTTACCATATATATTTTTGTGTAGTAGGTTATAAATTAATATTATGACATATAAATTGTGAAAAATCTAATTTTTTTTTTCCATTAAGCTAAAACTATATGAAAATCTAATTGTACCAAATATTAACTTTTAAGATTTTAATACATAAGTGTTAATCATGTCACATTCCAGAATTGACCAACATCAATAAATTTCTTATTTACGATTTGAAAATATACTCAAGATGATGTTTTTCAATGATTATAAATAGATAACAACATAGTTTGTCAAATCAAACTTAAATATACAAAGAGAAAAACAATATTTATAAGATACACAAGAAAAATGTCAAAGAGTGAGATGAAAAATGTTGCTATGGTTATGGTCATAATTATGGCAATGAATCTGTTTATTTTTTCTCTTGCCGATGAAACTTCTTCACTAACAGCACCTCCACCTGAAAATGCAGATAGTAGAATCGGTGTATTGATTTGTCTTGGCAAGTGTTGTTTGAAATGTGCAAGTGAAGTACGAAATCCTATATCATTTGCATCTTGTCTTACTACTTGTAAATTAAATTGTCAAAATAACTCATCACAAAGTGCATATGATTGTACTACAAATTGTACTTAATCCAAGTCCAACAATATTGGTATTGGTATGTTTATACTTTCTCTCTTTTATTTTATATATTGGTATGATTATCTATTTAATATTATAAATTAATAGAGTTGACTTAAATCATGATGTTTCTTACATATTGGTGTTTTATTTTTTCAGATGCACATGCGATTAATGGAATCGTGAATTCATTCTTAGAAACTTGCAAGGACAAATAATGTATATTACTACAAGATATTTTAAAGAAAAATATTTTATACGATTTTACGTGAATATACGTGTACCCAATTAATGTAATACTTTTAGGCGCGCTTGACTGATGTTAATTATGCACGTAGTTATATTTCAATTATTTATAGCTATTTTCTATTTTTAGTTATTTTTTTTACTAATAATTATCTTGAGATAGTAGTGATATTTTGTTTGATTTACTTTATATATACTTGTTATGACATTGTGATTTTATATATATTTATTAAGATCTAATAATTAATATAAAATGTTGATGTTATATGAGTGTTAATATATGAGTGTTAATATATGCTTTAATTTCCTTAGGTGTGTTTGCTTTAGTAATCGATTTAATTATTAATATTAACCGCATTTAAATTACAAAAATAAAAATAATTAAAATAAAATAAATAGATATGTATATAGATAAATAAAATATTACCATGAGTTAATAATAATAATAATAATTGTTATAACAATTAAGCTATTATTATGTAGTATATATATATATATATATATGGCCATCCAATTCCCAGCCGTAGTATACGGAGCCTCATTCTTTCACCAAAATTAGGATTTATGATAATAACAATAACAACAAAACCTAAGCTAGTGTATTGTATGCGTATATATATGTGTGTGAGAGCAGAGTTACAGAGGGCATAGTTATAATTCCAATTTCAGCATCCTTCCAGCGGCCGCATTCCTATTCCAAATTAGGATTGCAACTCCAAATTTAAATCCCAATTCCAATTCCTTCCAGCCGTAATCCAATTTCCCTAAATTGGGTTTTGCAAATTCAATCCCAAATCACAATTCTAATTCCAAGTTCAAGCTCCAATTGCAATTCCGATTTCCAATTTCAATTCCAATTCCAAACCACAATCAGGTATAATTTTTAATTCCACCAATTAGATTTTGACAATAACATGGAATTTGATGGTAGAATAAATTAAGTCATATATCTGAAATTGATACACAAAGAATGACAATCTGTGAACTGCCTCTGAACTTGATTATTATGTTAAGGATCCGAGTATCTATTTTTTTTGCGTGTCGGGTGGAAGAATGATAACTACCTTAGGTGTTGATATTTTACCATTGATTTACGAGTAATCAGTAACAAACTTACTACTGGGTGGATTATGAGATAGTGATATGTATAGCAAGATTAGTGGGCTGACAATCCTTTAAGTTTAATTGATCAACCTCCTTAGATTTTACTTCCTTAGTTTTATATACTGTTTGATTTTGGTCTGTTGTTAGAACACAAACAGGGAACTCCGGCCATCATAGACAGTGAACTAGAAAATTCTTAACAATACTCCAATGATGCAGTAAATTTAGAGTAATATACACTATCAACGGAGTCGGAAATTGGAAAAGTTTTAGTAAGATAATTATGTCAGATGTGTAGGAAATATTTTAGTGATTCATGAATATGTAAGCTAATCATTTCAAATAATATCAATGATAGAAGGTAGAGGAGGGAGATGCTTGTTATGACATGATAAACTAAGGTTCTGTTCTGATTTTTTTTCATGATAGTTTAGACAAGACACAATAAGAAAATGCCACCCAAACTGGTTCAAACAGTAGCAGAACAACACTGACTAAGATATAGTGCTGACTAGGGACATATGGGCTGGATAAATAAGTAGTTTAGCTAAGAAATCATGATTTTGTGGATGAATGCTTAAGGATGTATGCGATAGTAAACACAGTAACTAGTTATTATTACCTGCACTCATGTTATACATATAAAATCTAATTATAAATCAAAGCTATATATGTATATATGGACATAATATTAAGTTCTCCTATCATAATT
>JBBPBT010001178.1:12610868-12631703 GCA_037974875.1 Cicer bijugum
TTTTCAAAATTGAGTTTCAACATAATATTAATAATAATAATAATAATAATAATAATAATAATTTGTACCTAGTAAAAGTCAATACTTGAAGTTTTAAACATATAATCCATATGAAAATCAATGTTTCAATCAATTAGTTATTAGATCATATACTTTAAACAAATACACATCAAAATTAAATATTTTAAATTGATTAAGGGTGAAATTCAAACTTTAAAACAACTAACTAGTGAGGTATGACATTTGATAACTAAGATTACCTGAATGAGATTAATTACTTGAAACATACAGCAATCAAAATTATTACTTCCAATTATTCACATAAAACATGAGTGCAAAAACCATAGTTCAATAGACAAGAAATAAGCAACAAGTAACTAACATAATGTTGTCAACAATTAAAGCTAACTCAAATCTTCACAAGTAATTTCATGGTTGATTTACTCATTTTGGTAGGAATTTCGAATCCATAACACAATTAGAGTAAACAAATAATTAAAAGTTAATTAGTAATCTCAAAAATATGTATAATAATACAAAAGCATATAACCCTTAACACAATTATATAATGGGAAAACATCATGAGCTTAGACTCTACTTCACAATGTGGTACCATTCTAACTCTGAAGTACTTGGTTAGGAGGCCATGATACTATGCCACCATTCCGGTGGACGGACAATTCAAATTGGCCCTGTCCTCATAGATCTCCTCAACTCAACCCGAGACACATATACGTGACAGTCGAGGTAAACATGTGTTGCATGATAGCTCCCGACATTTGGAGTGCTACCTCCAAGTCACCTAGGAATTCCCCACCGAAATAACTCCAAGATCTAACAATCTTGCCTTAAGGCTCGACAGTAGACCGCCACAATCAGGCTCATTCAGTTGTACTTCCCCATAATCACTAGGCTTGTCAGGCCCTACCTATATGATAACAAAATAATCTCCACTTCACAATTCACAATATTTATTTTCTCCCCTGTTAGCTTAGACTACTCCATTAAGAGCACCATATTTAAGAATCATCACTATCTCATCAAGTATGGGGTACTTCAATATTTTCATCACAATCTTATAATATCATTAATCATAAATAATCATGGTCATCGTATAAACTCATCACAATTTTATAACATCACTATCATCAATAAAAAATCATCATTATCATCACGTAAGCATATATCAAACCATGCATCCATACTTTATTATCACATCACATAATTTCATCTAGGCAAACATGTACACATAATTTCATTCAACATCCAACATCACAATAATAACAAATATCAACTACCACACAAGTATCGAAAATTAAATCAATCAACACCTTAGAAAATTTTCTATTTCACATTTTAATCTCACAACTATCATATTTCAAATTAATCAATTTATCTCTCAAAGTGCTACTGCCGTACGTAGCAAGCCTCGGATGAATCGTTGGGAAATACGGTTTTCCCGTTCATCTCACAATATATTATACTCATGAATTCAAACGCTCTCTCACCCCTTACCTTATTTTGAAGCTTTCATACACGAATACGATTCCACGAGCAAACAATATTTGTTCTTTGACTTTTTGTCATTCAATCGATCTAACTCGACAATTTATGGGTAAACGTCAAAAATAAATTATGAGAAAATAGTCTAAAAACTGATTTCGAAATTCGGTCAAAGAAAATTACCATAAATCAGAAAACCAAACAGTGGATAATATAGTCACTTTTCACACGGTCGTTTTGGCGTTGGTTTCACTAAAATCAGACTTAGGGTGAAGGAGAACAGTGCAAAATAAGGATTTCTGTAAACGGAGAAATCGGGTATTTCAGGGAGAAATTCGGGTTGTTAAAAATCTGAAAAATTGTGTTTAATTGAATAGATAAATGAGTAAAACAACATACTGAAATTTGGACGAAAACAGAGAAACTTTTCTGGGACACTTATGGCTTTCCAATGTCAAATGATATGTTGTTGTTGTGTTTACTCTTTGGTTCTACGGCTGCCCTTCCAACTCCCTTCCATTCTTTTGTTTGGTTTATTTTATTAACAATTAGGGTTCATTGAGTCAAACCCATTGGTCTCTTTATTTATATTTTACTATTATTATTTTTATTTTGTTAAAATAAACTAATAATTATTTAATCTCTTTTTTAATATTCCATCAAACACCATTTAGTTTTCCAAACATTACTAATATTTTATAAACTAGAGTAATTAAAATAATCAATATAAAAAAAACATATTATTAATAATCAAAACTCTCACATTCAAAATAATCTCTACAATTATACTTATTTCTCAAAATACTCACATTATAATAATACCATCATGTTAGAAAATAGTCAAAATTATAAAATAAATAAATATAACATCAATATTTTATATTAATTACTAAATCATAATAAATATATATAAAATCACAATACCATAACAAGTATTTAAAAATAAACGAAATCAAACATAATATCAATTCTATATCAAGATAATTATTTATAAAAAAAAAATAACTAAAAATAGAAAATAGTTATAAATAATTGAAATATAACTATTTGCATACTTAACATAAGTCAAGCGCCCGTAAAAGTATTACATTAATTGGGTACATGTATATACACGTAAAATCGCATAAAATCTTTTTCTTTAAAATATATATTACATTAAAATACTATTATTTTTAGAAAAATATACAAAATAAAAAAATAAAATATTTATTTTTTATATTGCTCATTAAATATAATATCTATCAAACCAACACATCATAGAAAGCATTCATATAACAAAATTTATCTCACAAAATTTATCAACATATATTCTAAAATAATTTTAACATCAAATTAATTATTTAAAATCCTATTTAATTAATTAAATTGTTTATTATCAAATTAAGGGTGTTACAGATTTCACCATTTTATTCAGGAAATTTAGTTTAATGTTTCTGATATGTAATTTGAGAAATATGATATCCTAAATTAATTGCAATAGTTTTATTAAATTGGTAAAAGTTTTGTTTATCCATTGTGAATTATTTTCAAAAAAATATAGCAAAATTATTATATATAATATTTTGGGGTTTAGGATGTCACATGCGCAACTTGGTCCACTCTTGATAATCCTAATTGTTGTTTGCCTCTATGTCTCGATTCAATGAACAAGTTATCATGTCTTTTTTTACTTGATTGTTGTTTCACTAGGTCTCATGTATGCTCTTCTACTATTTTTACTCTTTCATTATTTGGGATATAACACCATGTAGTGCCAATTATTTTGTTATTGAAGCTTAAGCTCTTTTTTTTTGTGTCATTCTTTTTGCTTTAGTTGTTAATTTACTCCCAGAGAAAACATGATTTGGCCGAAATATAACTTTCAAAGTGGAGAGACAACCTTAATGAAACGTTTATTTAGTGTCAGTTAATAATCGAAACCATAAGCCTCCCAAAAAATTAAGTGTGTACCATATCTAATTAATGAGATGAATGAGAAGGATAAACAATTGTCAACCTTTGTATTAGGATTGTAAATATTAGAAGCATACACCAATGGTGCTAAAATATAAAAGCAATAAATAGACATAAAAAAAGTAGATATAATTTGGAAGGTGTTGATAATTGAGCTAACATTCAATCAAGGGAGTTGCATTTGTTTTGGTTTTCATTTCAAAATTATGTGGAACAAGAAGAAATCCATTATTTCCATAAAGTTAAGTTAAATCAAGTGCAATACAATTCACCAAATATCTGGCTAGTGAATTTCGTACAATTATAAATTTAGTTAAATGAAAAATGATCAAAACAAAGTCATTGTTCTGCACAGATTGAGGATAATATAAGATTACTATGAAAGCACATAGGCAACATGAAAGGTTTCAATAGTTTGTTGTTCATCTCTTATTTCACATTATCACCATAAAAATTGGCTCAAGATTGAGAATAAGGGTGTTCAATGATAGTCGCGATATATGTTGACCTAATGCTGAGACTTGAGAAATACTATAAGAGGGACAGAGAGTCACATGAGATTTGAGTGAATTAATGTAGTCTTTGAGATCAAAACTAATTAAATGGACAAGATTTAGCGTCAAAATTTAATTTGACAACTTAGTGTCATTTGATCTCATCCCACACACACACACCGATATATATATATAGAATGAAAGAGAGAAAAAGTTAAATTATTGCCACAAAAGTAATTAATACAATTAATTAGGTCAACCAATTTCTGATTTATGTAGTGTTACATTCACATAGTAATATACATTATTTGTCCTTGCAAGTTTCCAAGCATGAATTCACGATTCCATTAATGGCTTGTGCATCTGAAAAAATAAAACACCAATACGTAAGAAGCATCATGATTTAAGTCAACTCTATTAACTTATAATATTAAATAGACAATCATACCAATATATAAAATAAAAGAGACAAAGTAGAAACATACCAATACCAATATTGTTGGACTTCGATTAAGCACAATTTGTAATACAATCATATGCACTTTGTGACGAGTTATTTTGACAATTTAATTTACAAGTAGTAAGACAAGTTGCAAATGATATAGGATTTCCTACGTCACTTGCACATTTCAAACCACACTTGCCAAGACAAATCAATACACCGATTCTACTATCTGAATTTTCATGTGGAAGTGCTGTTAGTGAAGAAGTTTCATCGGCAAGAGAAAAATTAAACAGATTCATTGCCATAATTATGACCATAATCATAACAACATTTTTCATCTCACTCTTTGACATTTTTCTTGTTTAACTTATAAATATTGTATTTCTCTTTGTATATTTAAGTTTGATTTGACAGTCTATGTTGTTCTTTATCTATAATCATTGAAAAACGTCATCTTGAGTACATTTTCAAACCCTAAATCAAAAATTTATTGATGATTGTCAATTCTGGAATGTGACATGATTAAAACATATCTATTAAAAGCTTAAAAATTAATATTTGGTACAATTAGATTTTCATATATTTTTAGCTTAATGGAAAAAAAATTAGATTTTTCACAATCTATATATGTCATAATATTATTTTGTAACCGACTACACAAATATATATATGGAAAAAATTTATTAGATGTCTAAGTGAAGATGTTTTACGATGACACTAAAAGAGATCCAAATAAATAATAGTTTGAGATTTTATAAATTGACTATTTGACAAAGATATCAAATATTCAGTTTTTACTCTGTTGGGAAAATTTCTTAGATGATCATTCCACAAAAACATCAGCCTCTAGACACAACCAATTAAAATTTGACAAATAATAAAAAAAAAATAAAAATAAAAAACTAGAATGTGTCCTATGGGTTGCGCAAGATATATAGACTTTAATATATTTTATTAAGGTGAATAAGATTTAAAATTTCAAAAATAATATAAGTTATTGATTTTGTTTGTAAAGTATTTCTTCCAAATTAGTTTATTTGAGTAATTATTAAATATGGGTTTATAAACCCACATTTTAGAATATGTAGAATATTATGTTTTACTCATTGAATTATTATGTCAAAATTTTAGTTATATTTTAATAACTTAATAGCATTTCAAACTATTAAAAAAATATTTAAAAGTTTAATCAAATGATTTATAATTTAATATGTTGTATCATATTTCACGTATTAAAGATTTTGAGTAAATAGAAAAATAGAGTATTATGCAAAAAAAATATCTACGCATTAAATTATTGGAATTATATAATGTTGATATTATATTAATCATTAATGAGCTATATGTGGTTCCAAATAATCTATTAATAATCTATTAATAATCTATTAAAATTGACATCTTTCTGAATACTACATTATTTCATAGAAATACTAATTGCTAAACATTCATCACTAACTCAAATGTTTAGCCAAAAATAAATAACTCTCTCAAATGTGTTGTTATGGCGCATAAAACCAAAAATGATAACTTTTCAAATAAATCCATAATGAAGACCATTCTACAAACAAAACCTGTAAATTATGTTTAGCCTTAAAATTTTAAAAGTATTTTAATAAATATAAATATATATAATTATCTACTGTAAAACCATATTAGACGTGCTACTTTATCACTTGTATTATCGTGTAATTATATTTTTAAATTGATTGAGTATGGAATTAATCAAAGTTGACTCATTCAAATGGAGATACAAAATATAATGGTAAAAATGGTAAGACAAAATGAGTGTTGTTTTAATTATATTAAAAATAGTTGCAACTAACATTTTAATTTAACTCTATTGGCTTACTTATAATAGAAAAACAATATAAAAAAAAGTGGAACAAAAAATCTAAATTAATTGTCAAATTATTGTTAGAGAAACATGAATGTTATTTTGTATCAAGTACAATTCTTCATCATTTGATTCTTCACGATGATTTTCCCATTTGCTATTCTTCTTTTCATCAGCAGCTGACAAATCCTTCGAGTTCATCTTCTTTCCTTGGGATTTTAGGGCCAAGGACTTTGAATTTCGATTATCAAGTTTATACGATTAAATTGAAAAAGATGGAAGAAGACTGGATCGCGAGGCAGCGAGGAGGAAGAAGAGCGAAAGAAATTTTTTTTTTTTGTTTTCCTTTCTTCCTTTTTCCTTCCTTTCTATTTCTTTTCTTTTCTTTATATATATATATCAAATATCTAAAAATATCGAGATATTTCATAAAATTACCATTTCACTCATCACTTCCCAAACCACTTTTTGTTAAAAATATCTACCATTGTGGCAACTCAATTGATAAATATAATTTTTAGCAACCCGAGATATTTTTAACAAAAGTGCCCAGAATTATATTCTTCGTAACCAAAATAAATTATTTTTCAACAAATAATTTTAATCCAATTTTCAAAAATATATTTTCGGCATTTAACCCACTAATTACCAAAAATTGTACTAAAGGTCTATGAAATTCCACACAAAATACCCTAAAATTGTATAATTTAGGATTTAAAATTAAGGGTCTTACAGAATACCTCCAATGTCTAACAATCTTGCCTTAAGGCTCGACAACAGACCGCCACGATCAGGCTCATTTAGTTGTACTACCCTGGAATCACTAGGCTTGTCAGGCCCTACCTATATGATGACAAAATAATATTCATTTCACAATTTCTCAATATTTATTTTCCCCCCTCGTTGGCCTATGATACTCCGTTAAGACCGTGATCTCAAACACAAATTGAAATCACAATTCTTTCACCAACTATGGGGTTACTTCAATATTCTCATCACAAATTTACAACATCACTATCATTAATCATATCTCATCACATAAACTCAACACAAATTTATAGCATCACTATCATAAAGCATGCATCATTACATAGGCTTGTCGCAAATTTATAACATCATTACTATCAATTATACATCATCATAATCACATAAACGTATCAAAATAAATTCATTTTTTATCATCACATCGCATAAACCGTCTAATCAAACATATACATGAAATTCATTCAACATCTAATATCACAATAATATCAAATACCACACATTTAATAAAAATAAATCAAACACCGAAATAATATCCAATACCACACATTTAACGAAGTTAAATCAATCAACACCTTATAAATATTTCTATTCCATATTTAAATCTCACCATTCTCATGTTTTAACATTAATTAATTTATCACTCAAAGGACTACTGCCGTACGTAGCGATCCTCGAATGACTAATTGGGAAATACGTTTTTCCCGTACATCTCAAATTATATTATATTCATGAATTCAAACGCTCGCTCACCCCTTATCTTATTTTGAAGCTTACACACACAAATACGATTCTACGAGCAAACAACCTTTTTTCATTGACTCTTTGTCCTTCAATCGATCTAACTCAATTGTTTAAGGGTAAACGTTAAAAATAAATTATGAGAAGGTATTCTCAAAACTAAATTCGAAATTCGGCAAAGGAAAATTACCATAAATCAAAAACCCAATCAGTGGATAATATAGCCACTTTTCACACAATCGTTTTGGCGTTGGTTTCACTCAAATCGGACTTACAATGAAGGAGAACGGTGCAAAATAACGAATTCTACAAACGAAGAAGTCGGGTATTTTAGAGAGAAATTGGGGTTGTTAAAAATCTAGAAAATCATGTTTAAATGACGAGTGAAATGAATGAAATAGCATACTCAAATTTGGACAAAAACTGATAAAGTTTTCCAGAACAGCGATCACTGGTGTCAAACGATAGGGTTATTGTTGTGTTTCCTCTTTGGTTTTACGGCTGCCCTTCTAACTCCCTTCCCTTTTTTGTTTGTTTTATTTTATTAACAATTAGAGTTTATACATGAATCAAACCCATTGGTTTCCTTTTAGGTTTTACAATTTTTATTTTTTAATTTTTTTAAAACACAATTTCATTAATAAAACATTATTACTATTTCAAAACTAATAATTTATAAATAAAAATAATTAATCTTTTAAAATACATTAATAACCAAAAATCCTATATTTAAAATAATCCCTATAATAGTATTTATTTTTTTCAAATACTCAAATTAAAATATTACCATCATTAGAGAATAGTCGAAATTATAAAATAAATAAATAAATATAACATCAACATTTTATATTTATTATTAGATCTTAATAAATATATATAAAATCACAATGTCATAAAAAGTATATATAAAGTAAATCAAACACAGTATCACTTCTATCTCCAGATGCTTATTAGTAAAAAAAATAACTAAAAATAGAAAATAGTTATAAATAATTGAAATATAAGTACGTTCATACTTAACATCAGTCAAGCGCGCCTAAAAGTATTACATTAATTGGGTACACGTATATTCACGTAAAATCGTATAAAATATTTTTCTTTAAAATATTTCTGATTTTTGTAGTGTTACATTCATGTAGTAATATACATTATTTGTCCTTGAAAGTTTTCAAGCATGAATTCACGATTCCATTAATCGCATGTGCATCTAAAAAAATAAAACACCAATACGTAAGAAACGTCATGATTTAAGTCAACTCTATTAATTTATAATATTAAATAGATAATCATACCAATATATAAAATAAAAGAGAGAAAGTATAAACATACCAATACCAATATTGTTGGACTTGGATTAAGCACAATTTGTAGTACAATCATATGCACTTTGTGATGAGTTATTTTGACAATTTAATTTACAAGTAGTAAGACAAGTTGCAAATGATATAGGATTTCCTACGTCACTTGCACATTTTAAACCACACTTGCCAAGACAAATCAATATACCAATTCTACTATTTGCATTTTCAGGTGGAGGTGCTGTTAGTGAAGAAGTTTCATCGGCAAGAGAAAAAATAAACAGATTCATTGCCATAATTATGACCATAATCATAACAACATTTTTCATCTCAGACTTTGACATTTTTCTTGTTTATCTTATAAATATTGTTTTTCTCTTTGTATATTTAAGTTTGATTTGAAAAACTATGTTGTTCTCTATTTATAATCATTGAAAAACATCATCTTGAGTATATTTTCAAATAGTAAATAAGAAATTTATTGATGTTTGTCAATTCTGGAAGGTGACATGATTAACACTTTTGTATTAAAAGCTTAAAAGTTAATATTTGGTACAATTAGATTTTCATATATTTTTAGCTTAATGGAAAAAAATTAGATTTTTCACAATTTATATGTCATAATATTAATTTATAACCTACTACACAAAAATATATATGGTATAATTTTATTAGATGTCTAAGTGAAAATGTTTTACAATGATACTAAAAGAGATCCAAGAAATAATTGTTTGAGATTTTACATATCCACTATTTGACAAAGATATCAAATATTTAGTTTTTACTTTGTTGTGAAAATTTCTGGAATGGTCACTCCTTTTGTGACACCCTAAATCCCAAATAATATATATATAATAATTTATATCATATTCCTATAATATTTGCTGCGAATAAATAAAATTATATTTTCAAGAAAATAAAAACTTTTGTAACTAATTTAGGATATCACGTTTCTCAAAGTACACATGCAACAATTCAAATTTTATTATTCAAATAAAACAATTTAATCTCAATGAACATGATTTAAGTATAATTACTTGATTTAATTCTAAACACTTACTAGTACTTCTAAGGTTTTCATACAAAAATTTGATTCAAATTAAATAAGTAAAATACAAGTCAAAACCCTTATTCCTGGTATCACCTATAAGAGTGGGGTTTCTCCCAAACTTGAACTTCAAGACTCATTAACCTGTAATAACTTCCATTTCGCAAACGCAGTGCCCAGCCAGTCAAACACAAACAACGAAGGAGGTGAGTTTTGAAATTATGTTAATAGTATAATATAAGTAAGAAGAACACGCAAACAATCATAATAGAACCGTATCATAATCACTTTACGATATATCAAAATATTTAATTAAATAGTATCATACTATAACATCAAAGTCACTCAAGTAAAATAATCATCTCATTATAATATGCATCAAATCATCTAATTAATATTACCTTTGAAACACATCAATCACTACAAAACAATCACAAGGAAATCCAATGCTATGCATGAGCTTAGACTCTACTTCACAATGTGGTACCATTGTAACTCTGAAGTACTTGGTTAGGAGACATGATACTATGCCACCATCTCAGTGGACGCACAATTTAAATTGGTCATGTCCTCATAGATCCCCTAAACTCAACCCGAGACACATATACGCGACAGTCGAGGTAAACGTGTGTTGCATGGTAGCTTCCGACATTTGGAGTGCTACCTCCAAGTCACCTAGGAATTCCCCACCGGAATACCTCCAAGGTCTGGCAATCTTGCCTTAAGGCTCGACAGCAGACGCTACGGTCAGGCTCATTCAGTTGTACTTCCCCAGAATCACTAGGCTTGTCAGGCCCTACCTATATGATGACAAAATAATCCTCACTTCACAATTCACAATATTTATTTTCTCCCCCCGTTAGCTTAGACTACATCAGTAAGACCACCATATTTAAGAATCATCACTATCTCATCTAGTATGGGGTACTTCAATATTTTCATCACAATTTTATAATATCATTAATCATAAATAATCATGATCATCGTATAAACACATCACGATTTTATAACATCATTATCATCAATCAAAAATCATCATTATCATCACGTAAGCATATATCAAACCATGCATCCATATTTTATTATCACATCACATAATTTCATCTAAGCAAACATGTACACGTAATTTCATTCAACATCCAACATCACAATAATAATAAATATCAACTACCACACAAGTATCGAAAATTAAATCAATCAACACCTTATAAAAATTTCTATTTCACATTTTAATCTCACAATTCTCATATTTCAAATTAATCAATTTATCTCTCACAGGCTACTGCCGTACGTAGCAAGCCCCGGATGAATCGTTGAGAAATACGGTTTTCCCGTTCATCTCACAATATATTATACTCATGAATTCAAACGCTCTCTCACCCCTTACCTTATTTTGAAGCTTTCACACATGAATACGATTCCACGAGCAAATAACCTTTGTTCATTGACTCTTTGTCCTTCAATCGATCTAACTCGATAGTTTATGGGTAAACGTTAAAAATAAATTATGAGAAGATACTCTAAAAACTAAATTCTAAATTCGGTCATGGAAAATTACCATAAATCAGAAATCCAATCAGTGGATAATATAGCCACTTTTCACACGGTCGTTTTGGCGTTGGTTTCACTCAAATCGGACTTACAGTGAAGAAAAACGGTGCAAAATAAGGATTTCTGTAAACGGAGAAATCGGGTATTTTAGGGAGAAATTCGGGTTGTTAAAAATCTGAAAAATTGTGTTTAATTGAATAGATAAATAAGTAAAACAACATACTGAAATTTGGACGAAAATAGAGAAACTTTTCTAAGACAGTTATAGATCGCTGGTGCCAAACGATACGATTATTGTTGGTTTCCTCTTGATTTGAGTGGTGTTGGCCGTAAGCTTCCTTCCTTGTTCTTTTATTTTATTTTATTAACAATTTAAATCATTTGCACACATGGGTCAAGCCCATTAGACTTCTTTTAGGTTTTACTATCACTATTATATTTTATTAAAAAAAAAACAATTTCATTAATAAAATATTATTAATATTTCAAAACTAATAATTTATAAAATACTTGTAAAATACATTAATAACCAAAACTCTCATATTCAAATTAATCACTATAATTAAACTTATTCTTCCAAATAATTACATTGAATTAATACGTTAGAAAATATTTAAAATTACAAAATAAATAAATATATAACATCAGCACTTTATATTAATTACTATTTTAAAATAAATAAATATAAAATCATAATGCCATAACAAGTATATAAAAATAAACAAAATAAAACACAATAGTACCACTATCTCAAGATAATTATTTATAAAATAAATAATAAAAATTAAATATATTTAAAATTAAATAAATATAGTTAAGTACCCATTTAATATTAGTTAAACGCATAAAAGAATGTTATTTTAATTGGGTAAACGTTTATACACGTAAAATGACATAAAATCTTATTCTACAAACGAATTAGTCGGATATTTTAGAGAGAAATTGGGGTTGTTAAAAATCTAGAAAATTATGTTTAATTGATGAGTTAATTGAATGAAATAACATACTCAAATTATATATATATATTTATATATATATATATATATGTTATAAAATATGGATTAGAGTATATATTATAAATAGTTAATAATTGGTTGTCCTTAAGTTCTAGCTCGACTGGAAAATGACGATATTGTTAGGTTGTATGTCTTTTCTCCAGTTCACAGTTATGTGAGTTAACTACAATGGAACTTACCATCTCTTCTTAGATTAAAATAATAATAATAATAATAATAATAATAATAATAATTGATTTACATGGATTCATATTTGCATATTTATTTAGCCTTTATCGGTCTTTGCTCGCCACTATTACATAGAAGGAGAAGTGAGCATGTTAAGCTGTTTGGATTTGTTGTTGCCGTAGAGATTGTTATGTTTGGTGAAAGTTCCAATTGAGGTGAGGGGGTGAGATAATGTTTGATTTAATGTGTATAATATATAATGTGAGAAGATTTGAAATGTTGTAATTCTTGGAGATATATTTGGGGCTTATCACATACAGTCGATCCCTATTGATTAGTAATTAATTGGAAATATATGACTAGTAACAGCGAGGACCAAAATATGATTTAGATATCTATAGAATTGTTGTGTATTAATTGATGTCAAGATTGTATGAGAACATGGCGGTTCGTGAACTGTTTGTCCACTTGTGTGGTAATATAGTATCAAGCCTCTTGACGAAATACTTAAAAGTATAATGATATCAAATAATGAAGAAGTATAAAGTATAGGACATGAAAAACATTGCATATTTGTGACTGTTTCATTGTGATTGAGTTGGGTTAACCTTTGATATTTTGTTCTTGAAGATTTTGATTGTTATGTCATCTTGTGATATTGTGCAAATTTAATTAATCCCATTAGTTATTTGTGTTTGACTAGCTTGGCCTTGCCTTTGAGAAATTGTGGTTATTAAAGGTTAGAGTTTCTTAAAGTTTAAGTTTGGAAGAAGTTCGCTCTAATATGTGATACCCAAAATAAGATTTCTTAATTCTATTTTACTCATTTAATTGTAGTTAAATCTAGTATATTGAGATTTCACCATTTTATTCAGGAAATTCAGTTTAATATTTCTGATATGTAATTTGAGAAATGTGATATCTTAAATTAATTGCAAAAACTTTTTTAAATTGGTAAAAGTTTTGTTTATCCATTGTGAATTATTTTCAAAAAAATATAGTAAAATTATTATATATAATATTTTGGGGTTTAGGATGTCACATGCGCGACTTGGTCCACTCTTGATAATCCTAATTGTTGTTTGCCTCTATGTCTCGATTCAATGAACAATTTATCATGTCTTTTTTTTACTTGATTGTTGTTTCACTAGGTCTCATGTTTGCTCTTCTACTATTTTTACTCTTTCATTATTAGGGATATAACACCATGTAGTGCCAATTATTTTGTTATTGAAGCTTAAGCTCTTTTTTGTGTGTCATTCTTTTTGCTTTAAGTAAAAAATAAACATTATATATATATATATATATTAATTTGGAAACAATATAATAAATTCTAAATAATATAATAAAATATCAATACTTATAACAAAAAATATTAATTAATATCATAAATTTTAATAATGTATTTTTAAAATCAATAACTTTGATATATATAACAATTAGGGGATTATATATTAATTAATTTGCAAACAATATAATAAATTATTAATCAAGACTATATCATTATACAAACCTATATAAAATTTTAAATGATGTTTTTTTAAAAATCAAGACTAATAATCAAGACTTATTTATAACAAAAAATAATAATATCATCAATTTTAATAATGCTTTTTTAAAATAATAATTATATTAATACCAATATATTTTAACCGTGGTTTGAAACTTTAATTTATCATATGTTAATATGTAAACAACATCATTCCTATTTTTTTAAAATTCAATTTATAAAACTAATCTAAATATATATATTACTAATCTATATTTTAAAAATAATATATATATATATATTATATATATTTACTAATCTAAATTTAAAATATATAAAATACTAACTTGATGTCGAGTAGCATCTGACTTCAAGCTTTCACTCACGTACGATGCTTGCAAGTCTTCGAAATAATTAATAAGCACTATAAAAAAAATCAATAACATTAATTAGTTATATCAAATTAAAAAATAAAATTATAAAACTACATATATAATATAATTTATAATTACCAAATTTAAATAAAGCTTAAAAGTTGGATGTGAAAAAATGAAGAGGGCTTAGGCAGTCACAAAATCCAGTTAAATATTTAAAAATTTGTGAGGGCTTTTTCAGCCACAAAAAATGATCAATTTCAATTTTAGCCTTTGTGAGGGCTTTCTCGGTCACTAATTTGTGAGGATTTTATTCAACCACAAAATATTTATAAAATTGGCCACAAAATAGAGTTTTTCTTGTAGTGAATATGAACAAGCCTCCCAATTATTCTTCTATGCTACCTCACTCTACCCATCAAGATGTTAGGTGAGGGCTATCATATCCGGTTATGTGTGCTCCCTTACGGTGCAAGAGTTTGCATAATGCTTTCGGACAGAAAAAAATTTCTGTTAGCTTCTCTCTGTTAAATTTAGTAATCCATGTTCACATATTGTTTAATTTGCAATAAACTCCTTAATCAATTAGCAAGGCTAATAAAAGTTCCAGTGTAACATCTTATAATCAATACTTACTCAGACAAAATGAGTTTGCAGTTAGATGAATGGATAATCAATTTCTGCCTCAGAACCCATCACAACTTGAATAAAAACAGCTAACCAAGACTCACCTTTTTTTTCTGAATAAATATCATTACAACATAAGTAGGTGTAATTAAGGGACAAAAATAAAGAGCATGAAGGTAAGAAACTTGAAAATGAATACTTTTAGCATTGGCAACTTGGCATTATTATTCAGCAAATAAAGAATCCAATCTAATCTATTCAATCAAAAGTTAGGGGATCCAAAAAATCATTACAAATCCACCCCCAAAGCATTTTTTTTTTACAAATCTATTCTATACAGTATATACAATGTGGGTTTATTTTACTTTTGACTATACATCAAAAATCCAAATTGAACATCAACAATGGTTACACTGTAATACAAAAAATTGAAAAACCCAAAGTAATTCTATATATGTAGAACAACAAAAACAGAATTGCAGGGTTACAAATCATTTGAATATCCTTCCCTTTCTCTAATCATCTTTAGCCCAAAATACCTGCCAAAATAGTAAAATAACAAACATAATTACTAATTATTTCACATTAATCAAACATATAACTATAGAAACTGAATTAAACTCACCTTCCCAACATCATTAATGTAGCTTGAGGATTAGTTCCAGGTGAAACACTAAAAACAGAACCATCAACAATCCGAAGAGAATCAATTCCAATGACTTTCAAATGTGAATCAACAACCCTACCAACAACACAACCACCATGATAATGCCAAATAGTACTAACCGTCCTTCTACAAAACTCAGCCATTTCAATATAATCACTTTCATCATTAGGCAAAGCAGGTCCAATAAACCTAAAATCTCTAACACCTAACCAATTCACAAACTTAAAATCATTCATTGCTCTACTCCTAAGTACTTCCCCTAATTTCCTTGTTCCATTAACACACCTTTCAACATCAACACCATTGTTAAAGTAATTAAACCTAACAATTGGATTAAACCTAACATCAGTTGAAGCTAATCTTAGAAAACCAGCAGAAACAGGTCCTGAAATCTTCGAAATCAAAGTCGCAACTGTTAGATAAAGCGGCGAATTAGATTCACGGATGAAGAAATTCCGAACCGGTGATGAAAACGGAACAACATTAGAAGCTGCTTCAATGTATGCACCTGAATTCGTTATACCTACAACTTGTATAAGCGAATGTTCAAGTGGAATTGAAGGTAGAAAAGTGATTCCGTTACGTGGATTATCATATAGAAAATGACCTACGTATGGTAAATGATGTGTCACAGGTATTCCCCATGAAGAAAGATAAGGTCTAGGTCCAATTCCACTTAATA
Source organism: Cicer bijugum (assembly GCA_037974875.1). Taxonomy (NCBI): domain Eukaryota; kingdom Viridiplantae; phylum Streptophyta; class Magnoliopsida; order Fabales; family Fabaceae; genus Cicer; species Cicer bijugum. Next base: position 12,627,521 of record JBBPBT010001178.1, read on the forward strand.
GAAGAAGTTGTGGACTTCCAATTGCACCTGCTGCAAGAATCACTTCTCCGCGTTCTCTCAAAATCGCGTGATGATATTTTCCGTTTTGATCGCGATAAAGAACTCCAATCGCAGAAGTTGTTGCAGAAGAAGTAGTTTCAGAACTCGTTGTTGTTGAAGATGATGAAGAAGCGAGAAGGATTCGTTCGACGCTAGCGTAAACGGCAATGCGAAGATTGGAGTGTCGTGCATAGCGTAAAAGATCTGCGGAACTATGTCGTTTACCTGAAATATCAAAAGTGGACCCACCAATTTTGGTACCAGCAGCGTGATCTAAGGTGAAACCGTTATAGGGACCCACACGAGCTTCTAGAAGACCATCACGAAAAGCAGATTGCCACGTTTTAAGTTGAGGACGAAAAACGATTTCTCTTTCAACCCATTCGTAAGATTCGTTCACAAGTTTTGAATCCCAAACAAGACCAGAGCGTGTAAAAAATTCGTGATCGGCTCGGCTATAAAAGCCAGCGTTAATTGCGCTACTACCGCCGAGAACGCGGCCACGTGCGTTGAGTACGCCGTCTTCTGAAATGAATGATTGAGCCGGTGAGTCTTCGTTGTTGGCGTTGTTTACGTTTGCGTTTAATAGTGTGTTCAAGAAACCTTCTTGGTTCATTAAATTGGATTTACCGTGGGTAACTCCACCACGTTCGAGGACTAATACGCGGTAATTTTGGGAGAGTGTGGCGGCTAATGGACAGCCGGCTGTACCGCCGCCGACTATTATGTAATCGTAGTAATCTTCTAAGGGAAACTCGCTTGCGTTAGCCACCATCTTTAAGTAACTCGGCGGCTTATCTGCATTTCAATACATACAGTTATAAATTACTAAAAGATAATAGAAATGTTTATTTCTTGTAAATTAATTAGTTAATGCTTATAATTAGTGAATTATTATTTTACCTTGTTGTTCTTGAGAGTTAGATTCTTGATTTTGTGTTGGAGAAGCGAATGCAGAACCGAAGAATATTGTGATGAAAGAAGTGAGAAGTAGAAACTCTGTTGTAACGGTTATGGCTGATTTCTCCATTTTTATTTTTATTTTTTTTTTTGTTCTGTTTTCTTCTTCAACTTTCTGAAGTGAAAAAGTTGTATTTTTGGTTTTGTGGTTTGAATGATTCTTTCTTGCTTCTTGGAGAATAGAGAAGCTGAATGAGTGTGATGAGTGAAGAGAGTGGATTTGGAGGAGTAATGTTACTATGACGCAAAACCGTTTTGTATAATTTGTAATTTGTAAATTGGGATTTACCGTTTTGGGTTTCTCAAAAGCGATAGAAAGTCTTAAACGCAGCGTATTGGTAATTCATCTTATCTCATTGGTTAATCTTTGTTTTAGTATGTTCTTTTACAGTTTCACTTCATGTGGTATTTGCGTGGGTGTTTTAGTAATTGAAGTGTTGCTCAATGTTTCTTCTCGTGAACGGTATTCATCATTGGCATTGAGTTTCGGATTTATGCTTAAGTGTCTCTTGTATATGGTTTAGCATTTTTCTGCAACAATGCAAGTATTAAGGCATTTAGAGAAATTTGTTATTTTGTAATTGTATCAACAAAAGTACATGACATACAATATTTTTTTTCCGGTAACAAATTTAACTTATTTTATTAATAATTGTAACTATAATACAAGATAGAATATAATGAAAATGAAGGTTACTAACGAATGACATTAATGTCCATTCATCTAAAAAAATAAAACTAACCCCCTAACCAACAAATGAATTGTATTAATTGCTTAAATTTATCTTAAAGTTTGCAAGTTACAAGTTTTCAAAAAACCCATGATGTCATTTACCACTGTCTTAATCAGCATAAATCATGTTTTTTTAATACTTACATGTAAAGCCATATGTGTCTAGTATATATATATATATATATATATTGAAAAAAAATGATTTGATTTAGTGTCTAAAAATGTAATGGTTTTTCGGCCCCAACCATCCATTTATACATCATTAAACCATGTGTGCTTGGTTTTAAATTATCGACTTCAACCGTTTGTTTAATCCTTTTCTTTCAGTGCAAAATTGGTAAAAGTTTTAAAACAAGGTTTTTGCGGAAACGTTGAATTTTCACCGTGATTTGAGCGAAGGATATGTTAGACTCTAAAACATAATTTAGACATCACACTAAACTCCAAAACTAAGCTTTTGCGACAAGTAAATTTTTACTATGATGTAGATAAAGATACCACATAATCAAACAGGTATTACATTCTAAAACATAAATTAGACAACACATTATTAGACTTGTCTTATCTAGGCATAGCAACGGGGCAGGGCGGATTTCGCCTCCTTTACACCCGCACCCGACAAATCGGGAAAAATCCACACTCGCCTCCGTTTTATAGCAGGTGTAAAATTTAAACACTCATCCTCGCCCACAACGGGTCTCGGGTTTCCCGTCCGCAACCACTCAAACATATAAAATTATATATTTAAAAATTATATTTATTATAATAAAATAATTATTATTAAATAATAATAAAATTAAAAATATTTTATATGAAGATAAAATTATAATTTTTAATATTTTAAAAAAATATTAAATATATTAAATAAGTATTCATATATAAAATTAAAAAATTACAATAATAATATTTGAGGGGTGGGTTCGGGTGCGGGGCTGGATAGATATCACTACCCCAAACCCGCCCCAGAATTTTAATATTGGGAAAAATCTACAGCACCCGCACCCAATTAAAATGGATTTTTCCCGCCCAAATCAAGCGGATTTGGATGGGTACCCGCGAGTGTAAATTTTATTGTCATCCCTATTATTATCACATATAATATTTTGGCACTATTTGCTTTATGTACTTCCTTGGTAACTTAGGGTGAGAAACGTTGGCCTCTTATTATTGTGTTATAGTGCACATCAATTATCTATGTGTGATTTATACAGATTCAGATTGTCTAAAACTTTTGTGCATAATTCCGTAAAAGAAAAAGGTCATTAAAATTGTGATGGACTGATATTGGATCATGAATTAAGTCCAGCCCATGGTGTCTTCAAATATATGTAATAGCCCATAATATATTCTCTAATTATCAAAGAAGTTGCGTACCCAGTTACCCACTCACAAACAACAAAATTGGAATAATCCCGCTCTTTTTTTTTTACTTAGAGAATTTAACTCACATTAATTGTCAAGAAGTAGAGAATCACATTTTTGAACCTGCACCTTAACATATTTCGCCTCTTCTTTTATTAAAAAAAGAAACAAACAAATTAGGTTAATCTCTCCTAATTTAAGGTAATAATTTGCATAATTCCGATTTTGCAAAGCCATGAGCCTCCTATGTTGGGATTGGGCTCCCTTGATGAGTAGAGAAATATATAAAATTATAGTTCATTTTGTGTATAACTTATTCAATTAGATAAGGGACTTACTAAGGTTGAGAAATGTAGTATTATTAAAAATAAATAAAAAACAGCCACCAAAAAGAAATAAAAAAGAGAGAAAAGTCATTCTCCATTTTCTCACAGCAGTCTCGTTAAAACCTTCATTGTACATTTGTTCATTGTTGGATTGGGTTGTTTTTGGACAGCAAGCTTGTAAAAAGGGTATGAACGAAAGCTATTGCATTCACATTGCTAATGTAATTTTTGGCTATTTTGTTCATCTTTTGTTCTAGTTTGTAGACTTTTGTGATTTGTTGTCTTAGTTGGTTGTTGATACAATTTGTGAATCATTAAGACTCTCTTATACCTTATTTGATTATAGTTGATCAATTTTTTTGATTTTGACAATATGTGATTTTTATCCTTATATGAAGAGGTTTTTATATTAAAATTTCAATGTTTTTTCATGTGTTTTTATTTGATTAATTTGTTGTCATATATTTATTGTTACTCCTCACGAGTTTTTATAAGTTTGAGAAAATTTTATATACACTATATGTTATTTCTTATTGTGTTTATATGTTAGTTCTCCATCATCATGATCTTGTGCATGGAAAGATCACCAAGACCTATCAATGCTCAATCTTGTTTAATTAAATTCAACTCGTTCTTTTTTTTTAGTGTAAATAAATCACGTGATGTTTAACTAATTAACTCTTCATTTATTTCATATATATATATATATATATATATATATATATTTTATAGTTTATAGTTAAAAGTTATCAATTTAATTGAA
>JBBPBT010001178.1:12632088-12642686 GCA_037974875.1 Cicer bijugum
AAGAAGTTTCATAAATGAGTTTTATTATTCATCGATCTTTGCTGTAAACAATTTATCTTTCCTCTAAATAAATTACTTACCACTAAAATTTAGTTATAAAAAATGTTGATATGGTCTCAATTATTTCGAGGACAAACTCAAATATTTACAAAAAAATTAAATAAATACTAACTCGACTCCTAAATATATGAAGCTTTTGAGATTTTTTTTATCGTTTTTTATAAGATTCCTCAATTAGTTCAACAGCATTAATTATTTTTACTGATTTACCCTTTAATTATGTTACATCTTTTTGTAATTTGAAATAAATACTACAATAAAATTTATAAATTGGTCATCTCTCTTAAAGGATAAACTGTAAGATTTATGGGTCACATATGTAATTAATTAATAAAGTGTGTTAGGGTCATTATATAATTAGCCAATAAACTAAGGGTCAAATAATATATAATAGTTTATGGCTAAAGAGCATAATAATAGTTATATATAGGGGTAGTGGTCCCCAAGGCAAACACAACAAGACTATTCAGTTTCACAAACCCTAAGGAGAAAACTCTCTGGTTCTCTCTATCCCCATCAAGAGAGCAAGGTCTTCAGGGTGTTTTGCTGAGGAAGATCACCCAACCCATTGGCATTATCATCATCATCCCAGGATTTCATAAATGGCAATTCCCACAGGTACGCTTCCGCCTTTGGTTATACAGTAATTGACATGGATTAATTGAGCATAAGGTTGCAGGAATTGTATTCCAACAATTGGTATCAGAGCCTACCATGTTTAATTCATGATGAAATTCAGTTATTGTTTTTGTTTAAGGATTCAATTTGGGAATTTTGACATGATTGAAAAAAATTAGGGTTTATAATTTGGGAATTTTGACATGATTAAAAAAAATTAGGGTTTGTAATTTTGAAATTTGGATATATATATTATTTGGAATCCTTTGCCATGAACTTGCTTTAGAATAGATTTCTATTCTTTGGTCTCAAAATCAGTGGTAAAAGGTGTGTAGCAAACTTGCTCCGTTTGATCTACAAATTTAGTATGTTATTCCTACCACTAAGTTTATTACTTTAATATATAATTTGAGTAGTTTTATCTTCTCTGAGAGTTACTTTGGCATACCCACTTTAGTGAAGGTTGTTATAAGGTTGTTATAGGGTTGTTATTGTTGATTGATATTCCCTATTGTTATTAGGAAGACATATCATAAGAAAAACTTTAGAAAATCATTGATGACATTATGTTCATAAAATCACAATTTTTTTTTGATAATTACCATTTTTTTTTATAAAATAATAATTATCAAATACTAATGAAACACAATTTATATTAGTGAACAATATTTTTTTTAATATTATTTTATTTGGATATAATAAATATATGTTCAAGTCAAGTTTGACATTTTGAATGAGTTAATTGAAATTTGACGTCGCCAAAGTGAACTCTCTTGTCTAAATTGCTCGTGAAGAGTGTCAAATGGTTGTGTATATGTTTATTCATGCGGGTATTGACCGGCCCAAAGGAAGGTTAATATTTGGCAGAATTACATATACACCTGCGATGATAAATGTGTGACAATTATTTGGTATACATGTGAGCAGTAAATCGGCCCAAAGGAAGGTTTATTGTTTGACATGTCTTATTGTCAATATTTGATCGTTGCAACAAGAGTACCACTAGCAGTTGGTGTTACTGTCCAAAGACTTGACACTAATGGTGCACTGGGTATCTTGAGATGGGTTAAATTCCATGATTTGAACATATGTATTTATTTATTGATTTATTTTCCTATAATGTGAGTTTCTAAGTTTCGTTCCTTATTTAATTTTCAGCATCTATTGCTTCCATATCTGCAAATTTGAGTTCTATTCTTGTCCTTAATGGGACAAATTTTAAGGAATGGGAAGAGAACATTCTGATTGTTCTTGGCTGCATGGATCTAGACCTTGCATTAAGAATTGATCGACCCCCTACTCCTAAGGACTCTAGCTCTTCTCAGGAAAAATTAGAGTATGAGAAATGGGATTGCTCAAATCGCATAAGTCTTATGATCATAAAGCGTGGCATTCCTGAGGTCTTTAGAGGTGCTGTCTCGGATGAGATAGATACAGCTAAAAATTTCCTTGCTGAGATGAAAAACGCTTTGAAAAAAGTGATAAGGCTGAAACAAGTTCTTTGCTTCAGAATTTAATTTCCATGAAGTATCAAGGCAAGGGAAATATAAGAGAGCACATTATGATGATGTCCAACATTGCTTCTAAACTTAAAGGACTAAAGCTTGAGTTGTCAGATGACTTACTCATTCATTTAGTATTGCTGTCTCTTCCTTTGCAATTCAGTCAGTTTAAGGTAACTTATAACTGTCAAAAGGAGAAATGGACTCTTAATGAGCTCATTTCATTATGTGTGCAAGAAGAGGACAGACTGAAGCAAGATAGGACTGAAAGCGCTCACTTTACTAGCATCTCTAAAGACAAGGGCAAAAGGAAAAGAATTGAGGAGCCCAAGAACAAAGCTGCTGCTAAGGGTCCAGAACAAAAGAAGCATATTGAGGATAACAACTGCTTCTTCTGCAAGAGTCTTGGACACGTGAAGAAGGATTGTGCCAAATATCACGCTTGGCGTGCTAAGAAAAGTATGATTCTGTCTTTGGTCTGTCCTGAGGTTAATTTAGCTTCAGTACCTGGAAACACTTGGTAGTTAGACTCTGGTGCAACTACTAACATCAGTGTTTCAATGTAGGGTTGCCTGAACTTCCGAAAGCCTAGTGATATTGAAAGATGCATCTATGTAGGAGATGGGAAGAAGGTAGAAGTTGAAGCCATAGGAAAATTTAGATTATTATTAAGTTCCGGTCAGTATTTGATTTTAGAAGACACTTTTGTTGTACCATCATTTAGACGGAATTTGGTTTCTATTTCTTATTTGGAAAAATCAGGATATTATTGTTCATTCGGGAATAAATAATTTACTTTGTCTTTAAATTCGAATGTTGTTGGAACCGGTTTACTTTCTGGTTATGATAATCTTTATTTGTTGGAAACTGTGGCTAACTATAATGAAACGTTGAGTGTGGAATCACGTGGTACTAAGCAAAAAATTGACAATTTCAAGTTAGGAGTGCTTTGGTACAAACGTCTAGGTCACATCTCTAAAAATAGAGTTGAACGACTTGTGTCAGATGGAATTTTAGATTCCATTGACTTCACAGACTTTAACGTTTGTGTAGCATGCATTAAAGGAAAACAGACTAAAGATAAGAAATTAGGCGCATATAGAGTTACAGACGTCTTAGAATTGATACATACGGACATCTGTGGGCCATTTCCAACTCCTTCTTGGAATGGTCAACAATATTTTATATCATTCATAGACGATTATTCTAGATATGCCTACCTTTACCTAATTCACGAAAAGTCTCAATCAATAGACGTGTTCAAATCCTTTAAGGCAAAAGTTGAGAATCAACTTAATAAGAAAATTAAAAATGTCAAATCTGATCGTGGTGGTGAATACTACGGCAGCTATGACGGCTCAGGTGAACAACGTCCGGGACCATTTGCCAAATACCTAGAGGAATGTGGAATCGTCCCACAATACACTATGACGGGGTCACCCAGCATGAATGGTGTAGCTGAAAGACGAAACATGACTCTTATGGATATGGTAAGGAGTATGATTTGTCATTCCACCTTGCCAGAGTCACTCTGGGGAGAGGCATTAAAAACAGCAGCATACATTCTTAATAGAATACCAACTAAGACAGCGGCTAAAACACCTTATGAGCTTTGGATTGGGCGTAAGCCTAGTCTGAAGCACCTTCATGTTTGGGGATGTCCAACTGAGGCAAGGCCTTATGGCCGAATGAAAAGAAATTTGAACCCCGAACAATTAGCAGCTATTTTATAGGGTACTCAAAAAAATCAAGGGGCTATAAATTTTATGATTCAAAATTGACAACAATTTTTTGGGGGAAGATTAAGGTAACGACAACGTTCTTTCAGGATATTGAGTTTGGGGGCAAGATTAAGGTTAAAGATTTTGTCTTTGAGAAAGAATCAGTAACAATTCCAGAACTGATTCTTCCACCAGTTGACTTTCCCATTATTGAACAAACTCAAGATGATCTGGTTGTTCAGGAAGAACAAAATCCAGATCAAATTCAAGATCCTCAAGAACAAGTGCCTCAAGAGCCAACTCCATTGCGAAGATCCACTAGAGAGAGGAAGAAACTACATACTCACATATAGGAGGTCAGACCAGTTAGAGATCACTGGGTACTCTGACTCAGATTTTGCGGGATGCAAATACAGCTTAAGATCAACTTCAGGCTATGTCTTTCTGTTAGCTGGTGGAGCAGTTTCTTGGCATAGTGCCAAGCAAGGTCTTACTGCTTCATCAACCATGGCAGCAGAATTCGTAGCAATTCATGAGGCATCTAACCAGGGCATTTGGCTAAGAAATTTTGTCACGGGACTGCAAATAGTTGAAGGGATTGAAAGACCACTCAAGTTGTATTGTGACAATAGATCAACAGTCATGTATTCTAACAATAATAGGAGCTCAACCAAGTCAAAGCACATTGACATTAAGTTCCTAGTTGTTAAAGAGAAGGTACAAAGTGGACAGATATCCATAGAACACTTAAGGACAAACTCCATGATTGCGGATCCACTCACTAAAGGTCTACCACCCAAGGTCTTTCATGAGCATACTGCTCACATGGGTGTGCTACAGTTTGAAGAATCTTGATTTTAGTGGGAGTTTCGTCCATTATATAATTTATGTCCTATGTTTAATTGTAAAATACAAATACATTGTATTTGGATTTTCTGATCAGAAATAAAGTTTAAAATATTCAGTTTTGGTTACTTTGTACATTTAAGTTATGGTATGATCTCATTCGGTAAAGTATGACCAGTTGAAAATTGACATGCATTGACCAACTTCATGTAATTTTCATGCTACACTTTTCATAATGGGTCTATGTCATTTAGTTGTGTCAGTACGGGTGATCATTGATGGGTTTAGTTATGCTTATTATGACGAAAGCCTCTTTGGTTCTATGTGCTGATACGATTAATGGACGGGACAATTTGGATTAGGCTCAAGGTAATTATAATGACATTTTTTACGTCATAAAGTCTAACACACTCTTAAGGATACATGTGTGACCAGTGGGAGATTGTAAGATTTATGGGTCACATATATAATTAATTAATGAAGTGTGTTAGGGTCATTATATAATTAGCCAATAAACTAGGGGTCAAATGATATATAATAGTTTATAGCTAAAGAGCATAATAATTATGAAAGTTAATAGTGTAGATACCAGGCGGTTTCTAATTTAATGAGGGGCTGAATTAGTAATACTGCAATTTGGGATATAACTAATAATAGTTATATATAGGGGTAGTGGTCCCCAAGGCAAACACAACAAGACTATTCAGTTTCATAAATCCTAAGGAGAAAACTCTTTGGTTCTCTCTATCCCCATCAAGAGAGCAAGGTCTTTAGGGTGTTTTGCTGAGGAAGATCTCCCAACCCATTGGCATTATCATCATCATCCCAGGATTTCATAAATGGCAATTCCCACAGGTACGCTTCCACCTTTAGTTATTCATAATGTAATTGGCATGGATTAATTGAGCATAAGGTTGCAGGGATTGTATTCCAACATAAACTACTAAAGCAATTCAAACTGTCTACAAATTTAATACTATAATCACATTTTTTAATTCCCGTGATTTAAAGTCTGTTTGGCAAGAGAAAAAAAAAACGAGCATATAACTAATAAGCTATAAGACCTTTTTGATAATATTCATTTATTAGCTTATAACTTATAATAAATTTTAATAAACTAATTCAATTAGCTTATGAGTTTGTACCTTATCACTTTTTCGTTCAATTTAATCCTTATTATTGTAACTAAATTCCTTTATAATTTTAAATAAATAATTTTAAAATTTAAAATAATTAAATTCATAATTTATTTATAAATCATTTATATAATTTAAAATATTAAATAATTTTTTAAAATAAATAATTTAAAATAATTTATTTATCATAATTTAAAATAAATAAACTAGCTAAATAAAAAAGATATATCATATTGATAATTAATAAATTTATTATAATTTAAAATTTTGTATTAACTTAAAACAATTAATATGTTAAAGTAAATAATTTATTCATTGTATTTTAAATTAAATAAAATAGATAAATAAAAAAGATATCATATTGATAAATTTTAAACTACTACTTTTAAATATTTTAAGCATTAATTAATAAAATTAATTTTTAATTAAAAATGTCTTTTTATTTTTTTAAGATATTTTTTACATCCAAAATTTTGAAACTTAAAGTCCTAGTTAACTTGAGTTACTTGGTCATTGGGTTGGCCCTAAGTCTCATTTGGCTTTGACATTTTTTTTGTTAATTTCCTTTATTTTATTTTTTTAGGAATTGAGGACTTGCTTTTGCTTATAAGACGGGCAATGCTTATATGGGTCAATTGGTCATGCATGAGTCATGACCCATAAGTACCAGGAAATTACAGACAATAGTTATTAGTTCATATGAGACACAAATTGATTAGGGATGATAGCATCAATTGGGTTAAAGACAAAAACATAGGATAAGGATGGTTCAAAATTTCAAATGCCATCAATTGACTTGTTAGTATGGTTGACTTTAAAACAAGTATGAATTTCAACGTCAACCCTAAAAAAAAGTTATTTGGTATTTTTTAAGGAAAAGATAAAGTTCTACACTTTCAGCAAAGCAACAAAAAAGTTAAATGGATTTTATTGAAAGGGAACAAGAGTAAAATAAAGTGATGTTCTATCCACTAATTAAAGATGTGAATATACTAATTCAGCCGTTGTAATTTGACTAATCAATATAAGTAATGTTTAATTATATGTCTCAATAACTGTCTGTAAAAATCAAGTGAAATTATGAACAATAAAGCTAAATTATGATTAATTAAATTTGGTTGTTTTTATTTCATTTGTATTACTTAAAACTCAATGTTTTGTGATCAGTACCTTCGTTTTTTTTGAAACTGCACTTTTAGTAATTCCCTAAGATATTTTTATGTTTTATTTCCATCCTTTTAAGTTTTGTTTGTTTTATTTTGTTTCATTAAATTTCACTCTTAGACACTTTGGATCTTTAAATTAGTTTTGTTTCACTTTAATTTCTTAAGTTATAAATATTAAACATTTTAATCTCTTAAGTTATAAATAATATACACTTTAAACCATTATAATAGTGTATATATAACATTATAATAAAGAAATCAAAGTGTCTAACTTTTGTAATTTAGTGGACGAAAATGTTTGATGTTTATAATTTACAAGACTAAAATCGAATAATTTTTTTTTTGAGGGAATAACATGTCTAATGTTTGTAACTTAAAGGAACAAAATGAATAACCAAAGAGAAATCTAAAATTAACCTAAGAGACCAAAAGTGTAATTTAATTTTTTTTTTTACTCAAATAGTACTTTAGTCTAGTATCAATTTGATAGGTTTAAAAAAATTATAATAGTCTTTAAGTTTCAGCTCACCTAGCAAAAGTTAATATTTTTAGTTTGAACATTTTGTCTAGGTTTCGAACTCAGGACCTCACATTTGTGTGTGAGTTTATTGTGGTATTTGTTAAGGAGTCCAAGGACATGGTAGAAACAATATGTCAAATGCTCCTGGTAGGCATGGCAACGGGGCGGGGCGGAGGCGGATTTTGCCTCCTCCACACCCGCATCCGACTAATCAGGGAAACCCTGCACCCGCCTCCGTTACATAGCGGGTGTAGAATTTAGACACTCATCCCCGCCCACAACGGGTCTCGAGTTTCCCCGCCCGCACCCACTCATATATATAAAACTATAAATTTAAAAATTATATTTATTATAATAAAATAATAATTATTAAGCAATAATAAAATTAAAAAATATTTTATATTGAGATAAAATTATAATTTTTAATATTTCAAAAAATATTAAATATGTATATGTATATAAAATTTAAAAATTATAATAATAATACTTGCGGGGCGGGTTCGGGTGCGAGTGCGGGGTGGATATCATCACCCCCAAACCCGCCACCGCCCCCGAATTTTATTGTCGGGGAAAATTCGCACCCGCACCCGCATCCTATTAAAGCGGATTTTCCCCGCCCAAATCAAGTGAGTTTGGGTGGGTACCCGCGAGTGCAGATTTTATTGCCATCCCTAGCTCCTGGACCACATGAGACTTTAACATCACATCTCCACCTAAAACCTTAAAGTATTTGTGTATATGGGTCACCACTCTTATACATCCAATATTTAGTTCATTCTTAATCAACATAGGACTTAATCACTCACACTTAAATCTAGTATTCTCCTTCTCAAGTGTGAGTCTCTCGCATCTTATACATTTATCGTCGTTACAACCAGCGGAATACACCTCATTACTACACTTTTAGAAAGACTTTTAATACAAAAATCCAACATCAGGATCTACTCTCGCTCTTCCACCAAATCAAATCATATAACTTTTGGGAGTTTAGGGAGCGCCGAGAGTAGTAGCGTACCAAATACTTCAAAATCACAAGAGACTTTTGACATCACATATCCACCTAAAATCTTAAAGCGTTAGATATATGAGTCAGCACTTTTATATATTCATCATTTAGTTTATTCTTAGTCAATATTGTGAAATTTAATCACTCACACTTAAATCCAACAATATTCACTGTCTCTTTTACAAATAAAAATAAAATAAAAATTTTATACAACTTATTTTGTTTTGATAGTAGTACTTGTATTTATTGGGTTCATCTATTTGACTTACAAAAGATTAAATACTAAATAGAGTAGTTCAAGACAAATCGTTAAATTTTTAGATTATTTTTTATCTTTTTTGATATTTAGTGGATAACGAACCATATAAACAAAATAATATCTTTTTTGATATAATAATAATAATAATAATAATAATAATAATAAATATAATATTACTATTATAAAATTTATTACATTATCACTTATATATGCAAATGTTACTAATAATGTGAATATTAATAGGAAAGAGATACTAGCGAAATTGAACTTTTTATACTTTTAAGCATAACAAATAAGTTGCTACTGTTTGATGTTCGTAATGTTTTTCATACATTAGGATTTAAAGAAACATATAAATTAGATGTAATAAATTCACAAACTCTCAAGCCATTCAAGAATCTACAAATAAGAAAAATGATATATAATCAAAAGTGTAAGGACCTAAAAGAAGAGAACGTGTGCATTGTCTTCATAAGCTTATATGACATGCTAGTTCAAATGTTTCATAGAAAACAAACTTCAAAAGATAGAGAATTTACTTCAAAATCTTATTGCTAATCTTCAAATGCAATTTTCTGAAAATCCATAAATTCATGTTGTTTTGCAAATTGTAGTTCTGGAGGTTTTTTCTTTCAACTTCAAAAATGTTTTTTAAATAATAATATACACTTTATTCATGTAGGTATTTGATGTTGCAAGTGCTCCAAATGTTCAATAGGTAATAAATAAATTACAAATGACACTAATTCTCTACCCTCTTAACGCATTCAACTAACTTATATATGTTCACAAACACATTATATATCAAGAGTAAAGAATTTAGAATTTAGAGAAAATGTTAAATACAGTGATTTTATTATGATGTACTCTCTATATTTGGTTATATATAATGTGCTTAAGTGTTCAAATTAATTAGAATAGTATATATTATATAATTTTATTAAGCTTCTCCAATGAGACTTCCCTCCCAGAAAAAATCTAGTTATTCAATACATGTGCATGCTTATGTAGATTATATCAAGGTGGCTATTTTTCTTTTTGGAAAAATATCAAGCGGCTATTTTTAACTTATTCTCATCTATAAAGGATACATCTTCTCTTTAAAAATTAGTGTTGTTTAAGATTTTTAGATATTTATTAAGAAATTTAATAATTAAAAGAAAGTGATCAATAATCATTTCATTAAATTATCTTTATTAATATTGGTTAGTTTTTCACAACCATTAAAATTAATGTTTTAAAAATGGTGCACATAATAATAATTTGATGATACAATTAAAAAAGTTATTAAAATTGCATTGGAAATCGAAAATGACATAAATTTAAAATAATATTTCTGTCAAAATGACTCTCGCCCTTCAAATATCTAATGTGTGTGCATTATGGCTATATTTGGTACACACTCAATTGATGCGATACTACATGGTTATGGACATGAAAATTAATGAACAAATAGGACACTAATGTGTTTGATTTGGAAAAAACGAATAATAAGTCCGACTGTTATAGATTAAAATAAAACTTATTTTAACTTTATATTTTTAAGATATTATTTTATAAAAATTTACTCAAACATATTATAATTAGTTATTAATTTATTTCATTTTGTTGTCGAACTAATAAGTAATTTCGACATTCAATAACTTATATATTAATTAGTAGAGATTTTAATATGATAAAAATTATTATTTTTTAAATATATCTTTCAAAAATAATTTTTATGGGAGGCATCTCATTTTAAACATTTTTTGAAATTTTATTATT